>JAWZYU010001017.1:0-54641 GCA_038380435.1 Ryuthela nishihirai | reverse complement strand
ATGATGCCTTACAACCAAGAACTAGAAGCCATGTGATTTATGAGACGCCACCAGATGCGTGCTGGACCATTTCAAGGCTGCCAGGGTGTGGTCAGTTCTTGCCGTTTGTGTCATTGCTCCGCGGAGATTTCTGATTAATTGTTCCCCGGTTAGTACTGGACGCCGAGGCACCTCCACCACGCCGAGCACAGACAGGTGTCGATTGAGAGAACCCCTACGGGAAGTATTGGTGCACCCTGATTGCCAGTAAGTAGTCCCGTGATTGGGTAGTTTTGTTCGCACTTTGATGGAGAGTGATGATCTACAAGGGTCATTAGTTGACGCTGACGGATTCGCGCTGGTATTGGAGCAATGGAAATTATTTTTATTCCACTTTGTTCTTTTAGACTTCGCTTGACTTCGGTGATATCAGGAGTTTTGCAACGAGGGTAATAAAATGCTTTGTCGTTAGCCCCATTAGTTCTGTAAGCAATGGAGTTGGGTTATTTTACCTCTGAGCGGCACTTTTTTGCACACCATAGGATAAATGGCCAGGTCACATGGACACCGAAGGCTCAGAGAAGGTTGGGGGAGGGGACCCACTGGAACAGCTGTTGGGAGACAGATGGTAGCCTCCCGTCAAGGCCATTCAGCGTGTTCTTTAACGTGTACAGAGTATGACTCTCCCGCACACGGGGTCACGGCTTAACGTCCCATCCGACGGACGGCGGTCTTTGGGTTGTTTTACCTCTGCGCGGCACTTTTTTGCACAACATGGGCTAAATGGCCAGGTCACATGGACCCCGAAGGCTCAGAGAAGGTTGGGGGAGGGGACCCAATGTAACAGCTGTTGGGAGACAGATGGTAGCCTCCCGTCAAGGCCATCCAGCGTGTTCTTTAACGTGCACAGGGTATGGCTCTCCCGCACATGGGGCCACGGCTTAACGTCCCATCCGACGGACGGCGGTCTTTGTGTTGGGTTGTTTTACTTCTGAGCGGCACTTTTTTGCACAACATGGGCTAAATGGCTAGGTCACATGGACCCCGAAGGCTCAGAGAAGGTTTGCGGAGGGGACCCAATGGAACAGTTGTTGGGAGACAGATGGTAGCCTCCCGTCAAGGCTATCCAGCGTGTTCTTTAGCGTGCACAGGGTATGGCTCTCCCGCACACGGGGTCACGGCTTAACGTCCCATCCGACAGACGGCGACCATTCCAAGCCCATCGGTGTCCCCTACTGACCGTGGGCAGGGCAGGGAAATTTTGTGGAGATAAATCTCAACGCTAACCCAGCTGGGACTCGAACCTGGGAAGTACAGATTACGAGCCTGGTGCGCTACTGACTAAGACATACGCTCCCCCAAGGACCCCGAAGGCTCAGAGAAAGTTGGGGGAGGAGACCCACTGGAACAGCTGTTGGGAGACAAATGGTAGTCTCCCGTCAAGGCCATCCAGCGTGTTCTTTAACGTGCACAGAGTATGGGTATCCCGCACACGGAGCCACGGCTTAACGTCCCTTCCGACGGACGGCGGCCTTTCCAAGCCCATTGGTGTCCCCTAGTGACCGTGGGTAAGGCGGGGAGTTTTGCGGAGATAAATCTCAACGCTGACCCAGCTGGGACTCGAACGTAAGCAATGGATACCTTAACTCTCAATAATGACCATCAGGGAGGATTTAGATTGGCATGAGGTAAGTGTGGGGAAACTGAAATCGATATCACAAAGGGTTGTTCACAGCAGTCGGTGATGATGTCGGACGTATGCTGCTTATTTTTGGGAGGCCATTTTCTTCCTCGCGAAGACTAAATCATCAGAGAAAAAAAACAACCGAAGATTCAGAGTTGATTAGGAGAAGACGATTTGGGTTGTTTTACCCCTGAGCTGCACTTTTGTTCTTACGATGAAGCCAGGCTCGTAATCTGTAGTTCCCTGGTTCGAGTCCCAGCTGGGTCAGCGTTGAGATTTATCTCCGCAAAAATCCTCGCCCTGCCCACGGTCAGTAAGGGACATCGATGGGCTTCGAAAGGCCGCCGTCCGTCGGATGGGACGTTAAGCCGTGGCCATGTGTACTTGAGAGCCATACCCTGTGCACGTTAAAGAACACGCTGGATGGTCTTGACGGGAGGCTGTCATCTGTCTCTCAACAGCTTTTCCAGTGGGTCCCCTCCCCCAACCTTCTCTGAGCCTTCGGGTCCATGTGACCTGGACATTTAGCTCATGGTGTGCAAAAAAGTGCCCTCAGGTAAAACAACCCAACTCATACGATGAACGTACGATGAACCAGATCACAAGGTCCCCATAGGATCAGGGCAAGACAGGGAAAAGGATGCACTGGATGACTGTTAAGAGACAGGCCAACTCAGCATGAAGATGACTGTTAAGAGAGAGGCCAACTCAGCATGAAGATGACTGTTAAGAGAGAGGTCAACTCAGCATGAAGATGACTGTTAAGAAAGAGGCCAACTCAGCATGAAGATGACTGTTAAGAGAGAGGCCAACTCAGCATGAAGATGACTGTTAAGAGAGAGGCCAACTCATCATGAAGATGACTGTTAAGAGAGAGGCCAACTCGGTATGAAGATGACTGTTAAGAGAGAGGCCAACTCAGCATGAAGATGACTGTTAAGAGAGAGGCCAACTCAGCATGAAGATGACTGTTAAGAGAGAGGCCAACTCAGCATGAAGATGACTGTTAAGAGAGAGGCCAACTCAGCATGAAGATGACTGTTAAGAAAGAGGCCAACTCAGCATGAAGATGACTGTTAAGAGAGAGGCCAACTCAGCATGAAGATGACTGTTAAGAGAGAGGCCAACTCATCATGAAGATGACTGTTAAGAGAGAGGCCAACTCGGTATGAAGATGACTGTTAAGAGAGAGGCCAACTCAGCATGAAGATGACTGTTAAGAGAGAGGCCAACTCAGCATGAAGATGACTGTTAAGAGAGAGGCCAACTCAGCGTGAACAGGGTATGTCTCTATTTTCAGACAACGAGTTTCCTCACCGAGGGTAGGGTGGAGGATAAAAAATACGAGCTAATGCTTACGGTTCTTAGGTCGCTTTCAAAGGACGATCTCAGGTTTTCGCTTTTTAGCTCCTTTCTAAAGAAGCTAATTATTTCTCTCTTTACCTCGTTTTGCAAAATATGAGCTAATGTTTACACCTCGTTTAAAAAAAAAAAACGAGCCTGGCTCTGCCGACTGAGAGTCCGTTACTAAGTAAGAACAGGTAAGATTTTAATAAGTCCACGAGATAATACTCCTCGTGATTGCCATATTTGGGTGGGCCATTCAATTCCTCTGAAAACCTGACAGATCCTTCCTTCCAGTAGAGTATTGGAGAGAAAGCTTTTCTTTTATTTATGCCTAATGATAACAATAAAGAATGGAAACTGAAAACTTCGTAAGTATTGCTGATTTTACAATTTTAGCTCATTTTCTACAGGGCTAAATGTTTTCACATTTAGTTAAATTTAAACAAGGAGCCATTGTTCTCGTTTGTTAAAAATGTTTAAAAGAAGAGATAGTGTTTTAGCTTTTAGATCGTTTTAAAAAATATGAGGTAATAATTTCCTCTGTTAGATCGTTTTCAAACACGATCTAAAATATATACTGCGTATATAATTTAATTTTCAGTTCGTTTTCAAAAAGTGATCTGATTTCTGTTTTTCTGCTCGTATATTTTAAATATGCGATCTAATTATTTCACTTTTCATGATCTGATTTCCCCTTTTTTTGTTCCTTTCAAAAGATACGTTTTCCATTTCTGGCTCAGTTTTAAGAACGATCTTTTTTTCGCTCCTCGCTTAATCGATTTTTTGCAGTTTATCTCATTTTTTTAAATAAGATCATTTGCTTTCACTTTAACACGTTTTCAAAAACCATCTAATGCTTTCAGTATTCGTTTTTTTAACATAAAATGAGATCTATGGCTTGCTCGTTTTCAAAAACGATCTAAAGCTTTCAGTATTTTTTTAAATATAAAATGAGATCTGTGACTTTCACGTTTAGCTCGTTTTTAAAAACGATCAAATGTTTCAGTATTCATTTTTTTAAAATATAAAATGAGATCTATGGCTTTCACTTTTAAACTCATTTTCAAAAACGATGCTTTCACTTTTTAACTCATTTTATAACACGATCGATCGGATTTTTCTCTAAAATTTTCATTTCGATTTAATTATTTTAAATTTATTTCGATCGCGAACAGTATAATTTCGAAAGCTTTAACTTCTCTATGTGACACTATATAAGCGAGAAACATAGCAAAGGGGGCGGGAGTGGCTCAGTCCGTAGCGCGCCAGGCTCGTAATCTGTAGTTCCCAGGTTCGAGTCCCAGCTGGGTCAGCGTTGAGATTTATCTCCGCAAAATTCCCTGCCCTGCCCACGGTCAGTAGGGGACACCGATGGGCTTGGAAAGGCCGCCGTCCGTCGGATGGGACGTTTAGCCGTGGCCCCGTGTGCGGGAGAACCATACCCTGTGCACGTTAAAGAACACGCTGGATGGCGTTGACGGGAGGCTACCATCTGTCTCCCAACAGCTGTTCCAGTGGGTCCCCTCTCTCAACCTTCTCTGAGTCTTCGGGGTCCATGTGACCTGGCCATTTAGCCCATGGTGTGCAAAAAAGTGCCGCTCAGAGGTAAAACAACCCAACGTTAAAGAACACGCTGGATGGCCTTGACGGGAGGCTACCATCTGTCTCCCAACAGCTGTTCCAGTGTGTCCCCTCCCCCAACCTTCTCTAAGCCTTCGGGGTCCTTGTGACCTGGCCATTTAGCCCATGGTGTGCAAAAAAAGTGCCGCTCAGAGGTAAAACAACCCAACGTTAAAGAACACGTTGGATGGCCTTGACGAGAGGCTACAATCTGTCTCCCAACAGCTGTTCCAGTGGGTCCCCTTCCCCAAACTTCTCTTAGTCTTCGGGGTCCATGTGACCTGGCCATTTAGCCATTTATGGTGTGCAAAAAAGTGCCGCTCAGAGGTAAAACAACCCAACGTTAAAGAACACGCTGGATGGCCTTGACAGGAGGCTAGCATCTGTCTCCCAACAGCTGTTCCAGTGGGTCCCCTCTCCCAACCTTCTTTGAGCCTTCGGGGTCCATGTGACCTGGCCATTTAGCCCATGGTGTGCAAAAAGGTGCCGCTCAGAGGTAAAACAACCAACCAACATAGCAACGGATGAGAGCCCACAGACACTTTCCCTACACCATGCAAGCATCTTTTTTTTCGTTTCCATTGAGAGACCCTTCGATACTTTTCCCATTTCACGCTCTTTGCCCTGGGAAAGAGAATCTTCCAAACCCATAGAAAGGAAACAGAGAATTCGAAGTTTTTTCCCCCCATTAGATTTTTTTGCAGAAATTCTGATCGGGACACCACAAAGTTCAAGGTCTCAATAAATTGTCTCTCGACGTTTCATTTGTTGTTTCCTTTATAACAATGGTTTCTAACAGTAGCGAATTTTAAAAATGTGTTTGAGGAGATGATATGATTTTTTTCGGAATATTAAAACAAAGGTAATCAATACGTAATAATTTAAAAAAGGCAACTAATAAGCAAACAAAAAACAGTAGTACAGTCGCTCAAAAAATATCCGAACACTACGGTTGATTACAGAATTCAGAAAAAATATCTGGCAACGATTTTTTTATAAATTAGCGATCTGGCAACCTTCGTGTCACGTGACACGAAGGTTGCCAGATCACTAAACTGGAGCGTGTGCAATAACTGCACACGCTCCAGTTTGCTGTGAACGGTAACTGGAGCGTGTACAGTTGCTGTACACGCTCCAGATATTTTTCCTGAATTCTGTAATCACGTGACACGAAGGTTGCCAGATCACTAATTTCTAAAAAAAAATCGTTGCCAGATATTTTTTCTGAATTCTGTAATCAACCATAGTTTTCGGATACTTTTTTGAGCGACTGTACATTTGGCATTAATACTTAAGAGTTCCAAAATGTTTCAAAAGCATAAAAAATGCGGAATAAATTTTGAAACGTATACATTTGAGGGTGTTTGAACGCCCCCCCCCCAAAAAAAAACCTCCCTCTTAAATACACCACTGTCCCCAACCTGTGGTCCCCAGATCCTTAGAGGTCCACGAAGATAGTAAAGGGAGTCCACGCGCTATTCTATTTACAATGTTTCAATACATAATATCACAATATTCCAAAATAGTCTAATGGAAAAAAAAAACATTTACCACGATTACCTCACGGCGTTGTTTTATTGCCTTTGACTGGAATTATATCAATTCAATGTGGCAACATTGACTCTCTCATGCTAATCCCAAGTTCTCATTGGCTGTGATGACAAGAATTTCTCGAGCATAGCATTACCTCCACCCAATTGCTTAGATTTAAATTCGGGAATAACCAATGAGCAGCAGATAAAGAGTAGAGATATAATCCATCTTTGGGACTTCCAGGGACTCCTCTTTGAGGGGATCTATATTTTAATTAAAATGTATAGTCGCTCAAAAAATATCGGAACACTATAGTTGATTACAGTATTCAGAAAAAATATCTGGCAACGATTTTTTTTTTTAGAAATTTGTGATCTGGCAACCTTCGTGTCACGTGATTACAGAATTCAGGAAAAATATCTGGAGCGTGTACAGCAACTGTACACGCTCCAGTTACCGTTCACAGCAAACTGGAGCGTGTGCAGTTATTGCACACGCTCCAGTTTGCTGTGAACGGTAACTGCACACGCTCAATATTTCCGTGAGTGAGCCCACACGATCCAATGTGCTGTGAACGGTAACTGCACACGCTCCAGTTTGCTGTGAACGGTAACTGCACACGCTCAATATTTCCGTGAGTGAGCCCACACGATCCAATGTGCTGTGAACATTAACCGCAACCGCTCCAGTTTGCTGTGAACGGTAACTGCACACGCTCCATATTCATTGCATTATATATTCATACGCATTATATATATTAAAAAGTATCCGAACACTATGGTTGATTACAGAATTCAGAAAAAATATCTGACAACGATTTTTTTTTTAGAAATTAGTGATCTGTCGAACCTTCGTGTCACGTGACACGAAGGTTGCCAGATCACTAATTGCTAAAAAAAATCGTTGCCAGAAAGTTTTTTGTATACTGTAATCAACCGTAGTTCCCCCCCCCCCTCAATAGGGGACCACCTTGTCGTGGTGGTGGTTGTGTGTGTGTGGGGGGGGGGCTTCGGGCCCAGCAACCGGTCGAAGACTTTGCTGACGGAATTGGGTCCCCGGTCGGACAGAGCAAAGACCAACCGAGGTCAAAGACATCGCTGACCGGTTTAGTGGCCCGGTGTCAAGACCTCAACATCAGGCGCTCCGTAGAGCAAGTTCAAGGGCACGGCTGAACGGATTTGGTCCCCTAGTAGGCACGAGCCCTTTCAGAGTCTGGGCCTCACTAAGAGTCTCCACCCCGGGTGCCGAGCGAATTTGGATTTACATATCCTTGTTCATGGCTAACCGGGGAACAGATTAAATTTTAGGTCTCTACCGGTGGTTAGCTTTCCTTTTATAGGACTGCTGCCATGTGAGGTTGGGGATGAGATACTTATATAGTGTATTCTTGCCCCTGACTGGGGCGGGAGTGGCTCAGTCGGTAGCGCGCCAGGCTCGTAATCTGCAGTTTCCAGGTACGAGTCCCAGCTGGGTCAGCGTTGAGACTTATCTCCGCAAAATTCCCCGCCCTGCTCACAGTCAGTAGGGGACACCGATGGGCTTGGAAAGGCCTCCGTCCGTCGGATGGGACGTTAAGCCGTGGCCCCGTGTGCGGGAGAGCCATACCTTGTGCACGTTAAAGAACACGCTGGATGGCCTTGACGGGAGGCTACCATCTGTCTCCCAACAGTTGTTCCAGTGGGTCCCCTCCCCCAACCTTCTCTGAGCCTTCGGGGTCCATGTGACCTGGCCATTTAGCCTATGGTGTGCAAAAAAGTGCCGCTCAGAGGTTAAACAACCCATCCCAACTTGCCCCTGATTCTAGATAGTCACGGCTTTCCGTTAACTTGGTAGTGTCGTGAGACGGAACCGGGATTGCCGTGGTTGCTGAACATCTGGCAACAAATAGTACAATCAACCATAGTGTTCGGATATTTTTTTTCAGTCACTGTATATAAATGAATATAACCTCTATAATGTTTAAAATTTAGAATATTAATTAAAGTTTTAAAACCTTATTAAGTTAAATAAATGCACTTAAAACTTCGATTCAAGTAAACAATCAATGAATTACAAAAACAAAGTTAGCGGATATGATGTGTACAATATGAGATCTGAGTCAGAAATTAAAAATATTTCAGTTACAAAGTAGTTTTGATAAGATGTAAGGATTGAAATGAATGACGGCAACAATAGAAATTGAAATATGATTTATTAAGCTCTCTGGGTGGTGGGGCGGGGGTGGCTCAGTAGCGCGCCAGGCTCATAATCTGTAGTTCCCAGGTTCGAGTCCCAGCTGGGTCAGCGTTGAGATTTATCTCCGCAAAATTCCCCGCCCTGCCCACGGTCAGTAGGGGACACCGATGGGCTTGGAAAGTCAGCCGTCCGTTGGATGGGACGTTAAGCCGTGGCCCCGTGTGCGGGAGAGCCATACCCTGTGCACGTTAAAGAACACGCTGGATGGCTTTGACGGGAGGCTACCATCTGTCTCCCAACAGCTGTTCCAGTGGGTTCCCTCTCCCAACCTTCTCTGAGCCTTCGGGGTCCTTGTGACCTGGCCATTTAGCCCATGGTGTGCAAAAAAGTGCCGCTCAGAGGTAAAACAACCCAAACAACAACTCTGGGTGGTTCGGAAGAAATCCGTTTAACACTATGAAACTATGAAATCTGGAGAAGAAAGATTACGAGGAGATAGTAGACTGCGTTTGTGACGTCATCAACTGGAAGATTTAGCAAATCTTGCAAAGTGAAATCTAGAACTCCAATCTGAGACAAATGTTTGAAATAAACTTCGCGTTCAATAGCATAATGAGCACAATTAAGCAGAATATGCGAAACAGTTCCTGCAGATTGACAAAATGATTGCATTACTGTTCGAAATGGGGCGGGGCTGGCTCACTCGGTAGCGCGCCAGGCTTGTAATCTGCTAGTTCCCAGGTTCGAGTCCCAGCTGGGTCAGTGATGAGATTTATCTTCGCAAAAGTCCCCGCCCTCCCCACGGTCAGTAGGGGATACCGATGGGCTTGGAAAGGCCGCCGTCCGTCGGATGGAAGGTTAAGCCGTGGCCCCGTGTGCGGGAGAGCCATACCCTGTGCACGTTAAAGAACACGCTGGATGGCCTTGACGTGAGGCTACCATCTGTCTCCTAAGAGCTGTTCCAGTGGGTCCCCTCTCCCAGCCTTGTCTGAGCCTTCGGGGTCCTTGTGACCCGGCCATTTAGCCCATGGTGTGCAAAAAAAGTGCCGCTCAGAGGTAAAACAACCCAACTGTTCGAAGCTTAAAATATTTTATTTCGTAGAGTTCTTGATCGTTTTAATATGTGCAGTGTTTTAGTATGTTTTAATATGTGTTTAATAATACTGCAGAGAAATGAACTCGGTTAATCGTTTGGAACTTCTTTTCAATGAGAACAAAGTTTCTATATTAATAGGGTTGGGTTGTTTTACTTCTGAGCGGCACTTTTTTGCACACCATGGGCTAAATGACCAGGTCACAAGGACCCCGAAGGCTGAGAGAAGGTTGGGGGAGGGGACCCACTGGAACAGCTGTTGGGAGACAGATGGTAGCCTCCCGTCAAGGCCATCCAGCGTGTTCTTTAACGTGCACAGGGTATGGCTCTCCCGCACACGGAGCCACGGCTTAACGTCCCATCCGACGGACGGCGGCCTTTCCAAGCCCATCAATGTCCCCTACTGACCGTGGGGAGGGCGGGGAGTTTTGCGGAGATAAATCTCAAAGCTGACTCAGCTGGGACTCGAACCTGAGAACTACAGATTACGAGCCTGGCGCGCTTCAACTGAGCCACCCCCGCCCCCTATTAATAGGGTACTAAATGTTAGTAGTAACGAAATGATCACCGCTAGTGGCGCCGAGGGTGGAAATTCAAAATCAGCAATGGCTGCAGAGTCTATTGCACGCAGAAGACAGCAGGATATTGCGATACTACTCAACCAATGAGAGTGGATTGAAGTAGTCATCATGGAACTCGTCAGAACATTCTAGTTCTTTGAACAACAGTAAGAAAAGACTTAAGTGACGTCATTTTTCAGAAATGTTCAGAAATGGAAGTGTGGCGTGTATTAATCGTGTCAGTGTTTTTCTGTTGCAGTGCGGATGGGTTCTTCAACTGTGTTACTTTCAATTAAGCCAACCAGCGCTTTCTAAAGCGCAATTGTCAGCGATAGATGAATTTCTGTTATATGTTAATGAGTTAGATTGTTTTACCTCCGAGCGGCACTTTTTTGGCACACAAGACCCTGAAGGCTCAGAGAAGGTTGGGGGAAGAGCTCTTGGGAGACAAGTGGTCGCTTCCCGTCAAGGCCATCCAGCGTGTTCTTGAACGTACACATTTTTCCCGTACGCGTGTTCTTGAACGTTATTTTCCCGTACATGAGGGGCGGGGGTGGCTCAGTCGGTAGCGCGCCAGGCTCGTAATCTGTAGTTCCCAGGTTCGAATCCCAGCTGGGTCAGCGTTGAGATTTATCTCCGCAAAATTCCCCGCCCTGCCCACGGTCAGTAGGGTGACACCGAAGGACTTGGAAAGGCCGTCGTCCGTCGGATGGGACGTTAAGACGTGGCCCCGTGTGCGGAAGAGCCATACCCTGTGCACGTTAAAGAACACGCTGGATGGCCTTGACGGGAGGCTACCATCTGTCTCCCAACAGCTGTTCCAGTGGGTCCCCTCCCCCAACCTTCTCTGAGACTTTGGGGTCCATGTGACTTGGCCATTTAGCCCATGGTGTGCAAAAAAGTGCCGCTCAGAGGTAAAACAACCCAACGTTAAAGAACACGCTGGATGGCCTTGACGGGAGGCTACCATCTGTCTCCCAACAGCTGTTCCAGTGGGTCCCCTCCCCCAAACTTCGGGGTCCTTGTGACCAGGCCATTTAGCTCATGGTGTGCAAAAAAGTCTTCTCAGAGGTAAAACAACCCAACGTTAAAGGACACGGTGGATGGCCTTGACGGCATGCTACCATCTGTCTCCCAACAGCTGTTCCAGTGGGTCCCCTCATCCAACCTTCTCTGAGCCTTCGGTGTCCAAGTGACCTGGCCATTTAGCCAATGGTGTGCAAAAAAGTGCCGCTCAGAGGTACAACAACCCAACCCAACCCGTCAAGGCCATCCAGCGTGTTCTTGAACGTACACATTTTTCCCGTACGCGTGTTCTTGAACGTTATTTTCCCGTACATGAGGGGCGGGGGTGGCTCAGTCGGTAGCGCGCCAGGCTCGTAATCTGTAGTTCCCAGGTTCGAATCCCAGCTGGGTCAGCGTTGAGATTTATCTCCGCAAAATTCCCCGCCCTGCCCACGGTCAGTAGGGTGACACCGAAGGACTTGGAAAGGCCGTCGTCCGTCGGATGGGACGTTAAGACGTGGCCCCGTGTGCGGAAGAGCCATACCCTGTGCACGTTAAAGAACACGCTGGATGGCCTTGACGGGAGGCTACCATCTATCTCCCAACAGCTGTTCCAGTGGGTCCCCTCCCCCAACCTTCTCTGAGCCTTTGGGGTCCATGTGACTTGGCCATTTAGCCCATGGTGTGCAAAAAAGTGCCGCTCAGAGGTAAAACAACCCAACGTTAAAGAACACGCTGGATGGCCTTGACGGGAGGCTACCATCTGTCTCCCAACAGCTGTTCCAGTGGGTCCCCTCCCCCAAACTTCGGGGTCCTTGTGACCTGGCCATTTAGCTCATGGTGTGCAAAAAAGTCTTCTCAGAGGTAAAACAACCCAACGTTAAAGAACACGCTGGATGGCCTTGACGGCATGCTACCATCTGTCTCCCAACAGCTGTTCCAGTGGGTCCCCTCATCCAACCTTCTCTGAGCCTTCGGTGTCCAAGTGACCTGGCCATTTAGCCAATGGTGTGCAAAAAAGTGCCGCTCAGAGGTAAAACAACCCAACCCAACCCGTCAAGGCCATCCAGCGTGTTCTTGAACGTACACATTCTTTCCCGTACGCGTGTTCTTGAACGTTATTTTTGCCGAACATGACTTTACGACCCATCCGATGGACGGCGGCCTTTCCAAGACCATCGATGACCACTACTGACCGTGGGTTAGAGCGGAGATAAATCTCAACGCTGGTGAAGATGGGACCTATATTAATGAATTAAGCTGAGTGTATTGTGAACTGAGAAGGCAAATTTTGCTGTAAATAACGTGTGAAAATAAGTTATTAATTTTGTAAACAAATTTTCAGTTTTATATTTATTGCTTTGCGAGACATATTTTCGTTTTGGTTATAATATTTCTCCCTACAAAAATCTGTTGTCTGTTATTACCTGTTGCTAGTATTGTTTAACTTTTGAATATTCCCCGCCCTGCCCACGGTCAGTAGGGGACACCGACGGGCTTTGAAAGGCCGCCGTCCGTCGGATGGGACGTTAAACCGTGGTCCCGTGTGCGGGAGAGCCATACCCTGTGCACGTTAAAGAACACGCTGGATGGCCTTGACGGGAGGCTACCATCTGTCTCCCAACAGCTGTTCCAGTGGGTCCCCTCCCCCAACCTTCTCTGAGCCTTCGGGGTCCATGTGACCTGGCCATTTAGCCCATGGTGTGCAAAAAAGTGCCGCTCAGAGGTAAAACAACCCAACGTTAAAGAACACGCTGGATGGCCTTGACGGGAGGCTACCATCTGTCTCCCAACAGCTATTCCAGTGGGTCCCCTCCCCCAACCTTCTCTGAGCCTTCGGGGTCCATGTAACCTGGCCATTTAGCCCATGGTGTGCAAAAAAGGGCCGCTCAGAGGTAAAACAACCCAACCCAACTTGGACGAGAGGTAAAATAAGACATCCTCTGAAAATAAGCCCTAATGCGTCTTTTGGATCAAAAATTAATATAAAACCCGGTCTTATTTTCGAGGAAACACGGTAATAGCTAATGTGTCCAGTAGAGATTAGAGATCAGAGTTGGGCTCATTTACCTCTGAACAGCTCTTTTTTACACACTATGGGTTAAATAGCCAGACCAAAAGGGCCCCGAGGACTCAAGGGAGGTTGAGAGAATGGGACCTCATTGGACAGCTGTTAGGGCACAGATGGTAGCCTCCCGTCAACGTCATCCATCTTGTTCCTTAACGCGCACAGCGTATGGCTCTCCAGCGCACAGGGTATGACTCTCGAGCGCACAGGGTATGACTATCGAGCGCACAGGGTATGACTCTCGAGCGCACAGGGTATGGCTCTCCAGCACACAGGGTATGGCTCTCCAGCGCACAGGGTATGACTCTCCAGCACACAGGGTATGACTCTCCAGCACACAGGGTATGGCTCTGCAACGCACAGGGTATGTCTCTCCAGCGCACAGGGTATGACTCTCCAGCGCACAGGGTATGACTTTCCAGTGCACAGGGTATGGCTCTCCAGCGCACAGGGTATGGCTCTCCAGCGCACAGAGCCACTTCACATCAGAAGGACGGCGGCTTTTCCAAGCACATCGGCGTCCCCCTACTGGCAAGGTAGGTAATTTTCTAGGGATAAATGTCATGTGGGGAATAGTGTCACCTGGAATCTGGTGCACTATTGAACGAGCCTGGTGCACTATTGACTGATCTATTGACTATCCTGGTGCACTATTGGCTATCTGGAGCGTGTACAGCAACTGAACACGCTCCAGTTACCGTTCACAGAAAACTGAAGCGTGTACAGCAACTGCACACGCTCCAGTTTGCTGTGAACGGTAACTGCACACGCTCAATATTTCCGTGAGTGAGCCCACACGATCTAGTATCAAAATAATATGACCACCTACAGTCGCTCAAAAAAGTATCCGAACACTATAGTTGATTACATAATTCAGAAAAAAATATATGGCAACTTTTTTTTTTTAGAAATTAATGATCTGGCAACCTTCGTGCCACGTGGCACGAAGGTTGCCAGATCACTAATTTCACGGCACTTTTTTGCGCACCATGGGCTAAATGGCCATGTCACATGAACCCCGAAGGCTCAGAGAAGGTTGGGGAAGGAGACCCAATGGAACAGCTGTTGGGAGACAGATGGTAGCCTCCCGTCTAGGTTGGGTTGGGTTGTTTTACCTCTCAGCGGCACTTTTTTGCACACCATGGGCTATATGGCCAGCTCAAATGGACCCCGGGTTGGGTTGGGTTGTTTCACCTCTGAGCGGCACTTTTTTGCACATCATGGGCTAAATGGCCAGGTGACATGGATCCCGAAGGCTCAGAGAAGGTTGGGTTGAGGGAATCCACTGGAACAGCTGTTGGGATGGTAGCCTCCCGTCAAGGCCATCCAGCGTGTTCTTTAACGTGCACAGGGTATGGCTCTCTCGCACACGGGGCCACGGCTTAACGTCCCATCCAACGGACGGCGGCCTTTCCAAGCCCATCGGTGTCCCCTACTGACCGTGGGCAAGGCTTGGAATTTGCGGAGATAAATCTCAACGCTAACCCAGCTGGGACTCGAACCTGGAAACTGCAGATTACGAGCCTGCGCGCTACCGACTGAGCCACCCCCGCCCCTGTAAAAAGGCAAAAGCATACTAAGCGTATAGGTTTAGTATTATTTAGTAAAAATATACTTTAATCCAACATCTGAGTGTATTATAATTCTCAAGTTTCTGATATAATCTCACTGACAGTTTCATATTCGTACATATTTTTTTTATATAATTATCTATATCACCATATAAACTTCTAAAATTACATATTAATTAGTAACGTATATTATAAGTGCACATAAACAGCATATAGTGTAGGTAAAATATATTTCGTCAAGGAATTGCTGTAATAATTATTGTTTGCAATTTAATTAACTCTTGACGCAATATTTTGTAACCAGAAAGATTTCTGTTAAACGTTTTTTATCTTCCATAGTTCTTTAAATATTAAACGCATATCGTTAAAAAAATCGAGATTTGGATAAAAATTGGGTTGAGACCAATTTGAATCGGAATGACATTTCCCCCCCCCCCCCTGAAAGCTATAATTAGAAGCTTGGCGAGTTTTCAACATGTCTTTCCATTCACATAATTGGGTTGGGTTGTTTTACCTCTGAGCGACACTTTTTTGCACACCATGGGTTAAATGGCCAGGTCACATGGACCCCGAAGGCTCAGATAAGGTTGGGGGAGGGGACCCACTGGAACAGCTATTGGGAGACAGATGGTAGCCTCCCGTCAAGGCCATCCAGCGTGTTCTTTAACGTGCACAGGGTATGGCTCTCCCGCACACGGGACCACGGCTTAACGTCCCATCCGACGGACGGCGGCCTTTCCAAGCCCATCGGTGTCCCCTACTGATCGCGGGCAGGGCGGGGAATTTTGCGGAGATAAATCTCAACGCTGACCCAGCTGGGACTCGAGCCTGGGAACTACAGATTACGAGAAGGTTGGGGGAGGGGACCCACTGGATCAGCTGTTGGGAGACAGATGGTAGTCTCCCATCAAGGCCATCCAGATTGTTCTTTAACGTGCACAGGGTATGGCTCTCCCGCACACGGGGCCACGGCTTAACGTCCCATCCGACGGACGGCGGCCTTTCCAAGCCCATCGGTGTCCCCTACTGATCGCGGGCAGGGCGGGGAAATTTTGCGGAGATAAATCTCAACGCTGACCAAGCTGGGACTCGAACCTGGGAACTACAGATTACGAGCCTGGCGCGCTACCGACTGAGCCACCCCCGCCCCTTCACATAAGTGAAAGCGTCCACCCAATAAGTGTTGTAAGAGATAGAGCGAATATCCGTATTAAATCAGAGAGATAGAGCTTTCGATAACTTTATGTGGTTGTTTCATCTTCCTGCATTAGGGGAAAAAAAGGAGAAGCGTATCCAACAGGAAAGTTTTCCACTCCGTTGGGCGAGACAACGAGAAATTGGATGTTGGCTCGGAAGAGGCTCTTTCGCCCATCTCTCGAGGTCACATGCCGTGTCAGCTGCCAGCGATCCGTTGGCTCGCATCATCAGAGTATGGAGGAGGTGTGGAGAAGGCAATTAGTTCGGTCAGCTATCACGTGCTGACGGTTCGAGCCACTCTCTCGCCAACCAAAGTGACTGCTTTCTTTTGTCCGTTCGCTGTTTTTTCTCCTGCTCTCCCGTCTCTTGAAGTCCTTTCCTTCTCTGATCAAAAGTCCGACTCAGTATCATCCAACACGGCCGTCGACATTTGTTGATTAAAGGCTGAGCCTCTTTTTGTATGTAGATGAAAGAATTCTTCTTTTTTCTTTGCCTTAAGGTCTTATTTTCGTGGGGCGGGGGTGGCTGAGTCGGTACCGAGCCAGGATCGTAATCTGTAGTTCCCAGGTTCGAGTCCCAGCTGGTCAGCGTTGAGATTTATCTCCACAAAACTCCTCGCCCTGCCCACGGTCAGTAGGGGACACCGATGGGCTTGGAAAGGCCGCCGTCCGTCGGATGGGACGTTAAGCCGTGTGCGGGAGAGCATACCCTGTGCACGTTGAAAAACACGCTGGATGGCCTTGACGGGAAGCTACCATCTGTCTCCCAACAGCTGTTCCAGTGGGTCCCCTCCCCAAACCTTCTCTGAGCCTTCGGGGTCCATGTGACCTGGCCATTTAGCCCATGGTGTGCAAAAAAGTGCCGCTCACAGGTAAAACAATCCAACGTTAAAGAACACGCTGGATGACTTTGACGGGAGACTACCATCTATATCCCAACAGCTGTTCCAGTGGGTCCCCTCCACCAACCTTCTCTGAGCCTTCGGGGTCCTTGTGACCTGGCCATTTAACCCATGGTGTGGAAAAAAGGGCCACTCAGAGGTAAAACAATCCAACGTTAAAGAACACGCTGGATGGCCTTGACGGGAGGCTACCATCTGTCTCCCAACAGCTGTTCCAGTGGGTCCCCTCCCCCAACCTTCTCTGAGCCTTCGGGGTCCATGTGACCTGGCCATTTAGCCCATGGTGTGCAAAAAAGTGCCGCCCAGAGGTAAAACAATCCAACGTTAAAGAACACGCTGGATGGCCTTGACGGGAGGCTACCATCTGTCTCCCAACAGCTGTTCCAGTGGGTCCCCTCCCCCAACGTTCTCTGAGCCTTCGGGGTCCATGTGACCTGGCCATTTAGCCCATGGTGTGCAAAAAAGTGCCGCCCAGAGGTAAAACTATCCAACGTTAAAGAACACGCTGGATGACCTTGACGGGAGACTACCATCTATCTCCCAACAGCTGTTCCAGTGGGTCACCTCCACCAACCTTCTCTGAGCCTTCGGGGTTCTTGTGACCTGGCCATTTAACCCATGGTGTGGAAAAAAGGGCCACTCAGAGGTAAAACAACCCAACCAACCCAAATATATGAACCTTACTGTTGCACCAGAATATTTCATTAAGTATTGCATCACTCAAAAACTTTGTACTGATCACCTAATTTTAAATAACAATTTTAAGAATTATCGACCGATATCTCTTCTCCCAGTTTTTCAAAAATATTAGAAAACTTAGTTAATAATAGACTGATAAATTTTTTAGACAGTTTTAATTTTCTCTCTGAAAACCAATTTGGGTTTAGGAAGGGTAGAGGTACAGAAACTGCATTGTTGAATTATACGTCAAAGGTGTTTCGTTCCATGGACAATAATCCATTTACTCTATCCGTATTTATGGACTCGGAGAAAGCTTTTGACACCGTTGATCACGAAATTTTAATTAGCAAACTAGAAAATATTGGCATTCGTGGTGTTGTATTAAAATGGTTTAAAGACTACTTACAACACAGAACGCAATGTGTTAGTCTTTTTAATACACTTAGTAACCCAAAACATATTCCATGTGGCGTACCACAAGGTTCAGTCCTGGGACCAACCTTGTTTCTGATATTCATAAATGATCTATGGAAATTAAAAATAAATGGCTATATTACACTTTTGCAGATGACATATCATTAACTTTAGGTGCTGATTCTCAGGAAAATCTCCATTATAACATGAACACTGATCTAAAATGTGTGATGAAATGGTTGGATTTAAATGGATTAGATTTAAATACGAAAAAGACTAAGTATATTCTATTTAACCTAAAAAAGAAATCATACAATCCAAATTTGATTAAATAAAAATTCCATACATTTTCATGCAATAATTCCTCAGCTTGTTGCTGTGAAGAAATTGAACAGGTTCAAAGTCTACTCTACCTAGGCCTTTATATTGATAGCTCCCTAATTTGGAAAATGTATATTGGAAAACTTACAAACACACTTAGACAGATGTTATATAAATTTTATTATTTAAAAAAATCCTCAGTAGTAAAATGTTAATAATGTTATACAAATCTTGGGTCCAGTCTGCTATACAGTATGGTATTACAAGTTGGGGAGGAACATACATTTCATCATTAAGGAGTCTAATCTCAATGCAAAATAAATTTATATTTCAAATATTACCAAATAAATATAAAACTGTTACCATCTTTTGTAAGTATACCGTTTCAGATGTATTTCCACTGAGACACTTATTTGTTTATAGAACATTAAATTACTTCTTTAAAAACAATAATGCAGTGCTGCATTATACAAATTATTCTATGCGAGATGATGGGAAAAGGTTTCTGTTGCCACTTGCAAATAAAGAAATTATGCACATTTTGATTATTTGGCCCCTAAAATTTTTAATTCTTTACCAATTATTATAATTTGAAATGAAACTAATTTTATGCATTTCAGATCTCTCACTGCTAATTATCTAATGAGCATTATAAATGCTGACAGCTTGTTTTCAGTGTTAAAGTAAAAGACTTTAATTCGTTTTTATAAATTCTGTATTGTTTTTGTATTTATTTTTTTCTTTATGTAAAGTTGAGTGTCAATGTTACCAAAATTCTGTATTTAAATAATTTGTGAGTTATCCTACATAAGCTTAGATGCTCTTAGGTTAATAAGAGTATTACAAATTTATGCTGTTTGTAACCTTATTATTATTATAATAAAACTGAACTGAACAAATCAATTTTTAGATCCAAATGTCGTGAGCCTTTAACCAGTCGTATAGCTTTTAACTTTCTTATCCGAAGGATAAAGAGAAAATATTGTATTTTTTTTAATGAACGTTTCAAGTTATAAACGCAAATACACGTTTTAGACATCCCTGAACCTAAATTCGCGAATAACTCATTTTTTATTTCTGTACGTCTAATCGTCCAAAATCTCAAAAACGCAATAAATTTGAAAATAGCAACTACAATACTGAACTTGAACAACATCTCTTACATCCAAAATAGAATACTTGAACAACATCTCTTACATCCAAAACGTGTCGATTAAATTCAGAACAATTTCCTACAGTTTTGCTTCGAAAAGAAGCGTGAAGTGATTTACGAAACGCCAGTTCTGAACAGTTTGGAAGTATTAAATATCTACTTTCGCTCTGAAGGCCAGACAAATGCGCTTTTCGGGGAGTTCTCTGAATTAAGCTGTCAGATGTTGAATTTGAAAGTGTAGGAGACGGAAATGAAAGTGCCACTGCCACCGAGACGTATTGTTTTGTGTAAGGAGACCTTCTAGTGCTCATTTCCGGTTGAACTAGAAGTACTTCACAGGTTGCAGCGACGGCTCGACGTTAACCACTTCATATCGTTGGGTTGTTTTACCTCTGAGAGAGCCTTTGTTTTGCAAACAATGGGATAGTCAGGTGACAAGGATAAGACTGAAGAGAGGCCCACTGGGTAGCTATTAGACAGAACCACTCTTCAAGGTCATCCATCGTGTTCTTTGATGTGCACAGGGTATGGTTCTCTCAGACACGGGACACGTTTAACGTCTCATCCGACGGACGGCGGTCTTCTAACCCCATCGGTGTCCCCTACTGACCGTCGGCAGGGCGGGGAATTTTTGCAGAGATAAATCTCAACACTGACCCAGCTGGGACTCGAACCTGGAAACTGCAGATTACGAGCCTGGCGCGTTACCGACTGAGCCACCCCCGCCCCTATTGGGCAGGTGGTCGTAATGTTTTGGCTCTTCGGTGTATATAGCATTATTTTCCTAACTCGAATATCTTAGTTCTTAAATATCAAATATTCAAAAACATACATTTAAGATTTAGGTTGGGTTGGTTGTTTTACCTCTGAGCGGCACTTTTTTGCACACCATGGGTTAAATGGCCAGGTCACATGGACCCCGAAGGCTCAGAGAAGGTTGGGGGAGGGGACCCACTGGAACAGCTGTTGGGAGACAGATGGTAGCCTCCCGTCAAAGCCATCCAGCGTGTTCTTTAACGTGCACAGGGTATGCTCTCCCGCACACGGCTTAACGTCCCATCCGACGGACGGACGGACGGCGGCCTTTCCAAGCCCATCGGTGTCCCCTACTGACCGTGGGCAGGGCGGGGAATTTTGCAGAGATAAATCTCAACGCTGACCCAGCTGGGACTCGAACCTGGGAACTACAGATTACGAGCCTGGCGCGCTACCGACTGAGCCACCCCCGCCCCACATTTAAAGACATTTCTGAAATTTACTTTTGGACTTATTTCCTAAGAACTGAATACGTTTATCCGAAAGCATGGTTAAATTTAAATAATCCCTCAACTATTTTCGTCTTTCGGTGTCTATAAAGAAATAAGTTCGAAGAATCTACAAAAGTTGTTTTTTCTGCAAAGCCAACTACCAGCTGAATTCGAGTCTTGATTAACTGACGTTTTCGGCCCTACAAAGGCTCGTTGAAAGAGTCGGGATGTTATTTAAAGAGCGGAGCACCAGAGAGAGAGGAAAGAGAAAAAACAGTTGTCGAACGACTCTTCTTTCTGCCTGAGATAAAATGTTGAATAAGAAAAGTTTTTCCTCGTCGGCGCTCTCAAACAAAAGGAAACAGCAAAAACGAAACAAAAACCCCAAAAATACGACGACACAAAAAGTGTACCGAACGTGCGTCGTCGAACAATTGCCATAGTTTGCAGAGAGAAAACTTCGCTGTTGGAGACGAGTATATTTTCTCTGAACACGTGACCTGACGCTACCTCGGCCTACTGTTGCCACAAAGCGTGACATAAATATTTATAGCCGGCATCCCGTCACCATGGAGACGGAGTCTGAACGTTTCGTTATCTTGTCGGCGACAGCCCTTCTGACACGTGGCTCCTGAATGGGCTGACACCTACCGGCCATCGGGGACACCTCTCGCCAGGGAAGCATGACTGATGGTAGCGTGCGTACAAGGGTGTACCTCCCGATTGCTTCTGCAGGAAGTCATATATCCTCGAATCTTTCTTTATTCTGGAAAGGCTTTCTTATTTATTAACAATGAACGCCGATTTCGCTTTTTTTGTAATCATGCAGGGAGGTTTGCTTGGGAGGTGGAAAAGGGAAGGATCCGAAAGAAACTGAACGCTCCGAAAGATTGAGCTGGCGGATTTTTGATGCAATTCCTCACCTGAAATGACGTAGAAAATCACGTGTCACATAAAACTTTTGGGAGAAACCAGATGCTGCATTAATCTCAACTTCGGCATGGTTCATCTATAGAAAAAAAACATCGGTGTCGATTAATAGAAAAAAATTAAAAACTCGGCATTTTTTCTCTTATATGAGTCGATGATCTTTAGATCATCTATAAATAAAAAAATAAATGCCCCCTCAAGCAGCTGCTTGCCACAGAGGTCTGACAGGAGCCTGTCAGTTTATATGCCATAGTAGATGTTCTGAGAGGATGGCAGGACCTCGGCAGAAAAACAACACAAGTCCATGCCTTATCCGGGGCTCGAACCCAGTCCCTTAGATCATCAGCCAGGCGCGCTAACCACTCGGCCACGGGACGGCTAGGTCATCTATAGACTAGTTTAATTTTTTTTCATCCCTAATGAGCTCAAGTTTTTTTGGTATCCAGTGAGATACATGGCCAAGTCACAAAATGTCTAAGGCTTACAAGTTAGAGAGGATGTTTGGAAAGAGATCAATTAGTAAAGTTAGGTTAATTGATGGTTTCGAATTTTATGGCGCTTAAGCAACAAGGGCTATATTGTGCAAACAAGGAGAAATAAAAAAGTAACAGACACTTCACCCAAAAGCAAATTAAACTGTAAAGGACGTTTTAGAAGCAGTACAAAAACCAGGAATAAAAAGAGTAAAAGTCAACGATACAATGGATGTACAGTCGCTCATAAAAGTATCCGAACACTATGGTTGATTACAGAATTTAGAAAAAATATCTGGCAACGATTTTTTTAGAAATTAGTGATCTGGCAACCATCGTGTCACGTGATTACAGAATTCAGGAAAAATATCTGGAGCGTGTACAGCAACTGTACACGCTCCAGTTACCGTTCACAGCAAACTGGAGCGTGTGCAGTTACTGCACACTCTCCAGTTTGCTGTGAACGGTAACTGCACACGCTCAATATTTCCGTGAGTGAGCCCAAACGATCTAGTATCAAAATAATATGACCACCTACAGTCGCTCAAAAAAGTATCCGAACACTATGATTGATTACAGAATTCAGGAAAAATATCTGGCAACGACTTTTTTTTTAGAAATTAGTGATCTGGCAACCTTCGTGTCACGTGACATGAAGAAGGTTGCCAGATCACTAATTTCTAAAAAAAATCGTTGCCAGATATTTTTTTTCTGAATTCTGTAATCAACCATGGTGTTCGGATACTTTTTAATATATACAATGCGTATGAATATATAATGCAATGAATATGGAGCGTGTGCAGTTACCGTTCACAGCAAACTGGAGCGGTTGCGGTTAATGTTCACAGCACATTGGATCGTGTGAGCTCACAAAGACCTGGATCGTGTGGGCTCACTCACGGAAATATTGAGCGTGTGCAGTTACCGTTCACAGCAAACTGGAGCGGTTGCGGTTAATGTTCACAGCACATTGGATCGTGTGAGCTCACAAAGACCTGGATCGCGTGGGCTCACTCACGGAAATATTGAGCGTGTGCAGTTACCGTTCACAGCAAACAGGAGCGGTTGCGGTTAATGTTCACAGTACATTGGATCGTGTGAGCTCACAAAGACCTGGATCGTGTGGGCTCACTCACGGAAATATTGAGCGTGTGCAATTACCGTTCACAGCAAACTGGAGCGGTTGCGGTTAATGTTCACAGCACATTGGATCGTGTGAGCTCACAAAGACCTGGATCGTGTGGGCTCACTCACGGAAATATTGAGCGTGTGCAGTTACCGTTCACAGCAAACAGGAGCGGTTGCGGTTAATGTTCACAGCACATTGGATCGTGTGAGCTCACAAAGACCTGGATCGTGTGGGCTCACTCACGGAAATATTGAGCGTGTGCAATTACCGTTCACAGCAAACTGGAGCGGTTGCGGTTAATGTTCACAGCACATTGGATCGTGTGAGCTCACAAAGACCTGGATCGTGTGGGCTCACTCACAGAAATATTGAGCGTGTGCAGTTACCGTTCACAGCAAACTGGAGCGTGTGCAGTAACTGCAACTGGAAACAGCAACTTATACAGCAACTGGAGCGTGTACAGTTGCTGTACACGCTCCAGATATTTTTCCTGAATTCTGTAATCACGTGACACGAAGGTTGCCAAATCACTAATTTCTAAAAAAATCGTTGCGAGATATTTTTTCTAAATTCTGTAATCAACCATAGTGTTCGGATACTTTTCTGAGCGACTGTACACAGTCAGGTGTAGAGGCCTTCCCCGTCCTGCAAAGAGAGATGTTGCAGAAAAGGAAACAGCGGGCCAGAATTGGACGTGGCTCGGCTCTCGACTGGGCAACACTAAAAAGCTTGATGTTGATGTCTCTGAGGTGGCCTCGGACACGCAAACTGAAAGGATGAATGGCAGTATGGCAATTACGTGCAAAGCATTTCCCAATGAGGACTGAAAACAGTGTCCCAAGTGGAAAGGCTCGGCAGGGATCGCTACTTAGACGCATACTGCTGCAACAACTGGGGACGACGAATCATTTAAAGATGGTAGTCCAGTTAGGATTTGGGTTGTTTTACATCTGAGCGTTACTTTTTTGCACAACATCGGCTAAATGGCCAGGTCACATGGACCCCGAAGGCTCGGAGAATGTTGGGGGAGGGGACCCACTGGAATAGCTGTTGGGAGACAGATGGTAGCCTCCCGTCAAGGCCATCCAACGTGTTCTGTAACGTGCATAGGGTATGGTTCTCACGCACACGGGGCCACGGCTTTACGTCCCATCCGACGGACGGCGGCCTTTTCAAGCCGATCGGTGTCCCCTACTGACCGTGGTGAGAGCGTGGGCTAAATGGCCAAGCCACAAAGACCCCGAAGGCTCAAAGAAGGTTGGGGGAGGGGACCCACTGGAACAGCTGTTGGGAGACAGATGGTAGCCTCCGTCAAGGCCATCCAGCGTGTTCTTTAACGTTGGGTTGTTTTGCCTCTGAGCGGCAGTTTTTTGCACACCATGGGCTAAATGGCCAGGTCACGTGGACCCCGAAGGCTCAGAGAAGGTTGGGGGAGGGGACCCACTGGAATAGCTGTTGGGAGACAGATGGTAGTCTCCCGTCAAGGCCATCCAGCGTGTTCTGTAACGTGCACAGGGTATGGCTCTCCCGCACACGGGGCCACGGCTTAACGTCCCATCCGACGGACGGCGGTATTTCCAAGCCCATCGGTGTCCTCTACTGACCGTGGGGAGGGCGTGGAATTTTGCGGAGATAAATCTCAATGCTGACCCAGCTGGGACTCGAACCTGAGAACTGTAGATTACGAGCCTGGCGCGCTACCGACTAGGCCATCCCACCCCTTATTTCATGATGCAAGATGAACAAAGGCTATATCGGGTCAACAAATTCCTTTCTCCCAGAGGGTAGGTGAGGGTAGGTCAACGGAGACAAATATCAACCTTGAAAAGCTGGGGCTCGAACCTAGAAACATCATGGCTTTCTACAGAGTAAGCCAACAACTCTAACCCCTTAAAATGTAAATGGTAAAATTTAAGACAAAATCGCTATGTCATTTTTTTTCATCGAAACAATGCGAGAAGAATTCGACGTCTATTCACTCCTTTTCGGATATGAAATGTAAACTTATTTCCTTTTTGGCGAGTTTCATTCTTATCATCGTCAGCTAGAACTCGATTTTTCTCTTTCTTTTGACGCCGAAGATGAACGTTGCTGCCAAAGCGCCATAAACGATCCGGCGTTATGTCTTTAATCCTGAACATCACTGAAAGAAGCCGAAGATCGTTCTGCAGCATCCGGAGCCTGTTCAGTGCACGAGGCCACTCTTCCCACCGGAACAGAACCATTTATAGTCATTCTTATAATGCACCCCACTTCCGCCAATGCGAGGAACGTCTTTTCAAGACCTTCGCCAATCGAATATTCCATATTTACGAAGGGGCTACCTCCTTACGTTAATAGGTCGGTTGGGTTGTTTTACCTCTGAGCGACACTTTTTTGCACACCATGGGCTAAATGGCCAGGTCACAAGGACCCCGAAGGCTCAGAGAAGGTTGGGGGAGGGGACCCACTGGAACAGCTGTTGGGAGACAGATGGTAGCCTCCCGTCAAGACCATCCAGTGTATTCTTTAACGTGCACAGGGTATGGCTCTCCAGTGACGAGCCTGGCGAGCTACCGACTAGGCCATCCCACCCCTTATTTCATGATGCAAATGAACAAAGGCTATATCGGGTCAACAAATTCCTTTCTCCCAGAGGGTAGGTGAGGGTAGGTCAACGGAGACAAATATCAACCCTGAAAAGCTGGGGCTCGAACGTTAATAGGTCGGTTGGGTTGTTTTACCTCTGAGCGACACTTTTTTGCACACCATGGGCTAAATGGCCAGGCCACAAGGACCCCGAAGGCTCAGAGAAGGTTGGGGGAGGGGGCCCATTGGAACAGCTGTTGGGAGACAGATGGTAGCCTCCCGTCAAGACCATCCAGTGTGTTCTTTAACGTGCACAGGGTATGGCTCTCCCGCACACGGGACCACGGCTTAACGTCCCATCCGATGGACGGCGGCCTTTCCAAGCCCATCGGTGTCCCCTACTGACCGTGGGCAGGGCGGGGAATTTTGCGGAGATAAATCTCAACGCTGACCCAGCTGGGACTCGAACCTGGGAAGTACAAATTACGAGCCTGGCGCGCTACCGACTGAGCCACCCCGCCCCCTGACCAAATGAAACATGCAACCGAATTGCTAGTCAGTTTCGCGCCACACCCACCTCTAATCCTTCCACGGTAAGAAGAGTATCCGTCCGCCGAAACACGGCCGGCAAATAATTACAAAATAATTAGAATCTCGTTTTCAAACAGAGAAGACATTTAAAAAAAAAACATCAATTTCTTCTTTAAAACTCTTACAAGTATGTTTCCTTATTAATCTTTACGGTGTTCATTACCAGAGGACGTTGTTCATTTCCCTCGTTCGTCTTTAAGGAAAAATTCTCTGCAAAGATAAGAATTACGAACACAGGTAGATTTTCTTTATATTAATGTAGCAAAAGAGAAAAGGAGATAAAAAAAAAAACATAATTAAGTAGCTCTTAAAAGTCTTTCTTTAGTTTACTCCGGGCGAGTTGTAACGGGCTCCATTAATTTCCTCCTTTAACCTGAACAGTTTTGATGCTGTTCAAAAGCCTCTTCTCCAGCGAAAGCATTTCTTCTTAACCTCTTCTGAAGAGGCAATTACCTCTTGGAATGAATGGAAAACTATTCACTCTCTTCTTTTCTTTATAAATAAAAATGTATATTACGTTTAAATTCTCATATTTGTAATTAGGAAATTTTCTGATGGGATTAATCAATTCTAACTTGTCATATTCAGAAATACTAGAATCGATTCTAAAAGAGTCACGTGGCTTTAATTCTATTAAAATTTTTTCGTCCTGGAAAGAATAATAAATTTTTTATCATACAAAATCCTAAGATTGTTGTTTTGGGTTGTTTTACCTCTGAGCGGCACTTTTTTGCACACCATGGGCTAAATGGCCAGGTCACATGGACCGCGAAGGCCCAGAGAAGGTTGGGGGAGGGGACCCACTGGAACAGCTGTTGGGAGACAGATGGTAGCCTCCCGTCAAGGCCATCCAGCGTGTTCTTTAACGTTGGGTTGTTTTACCTCTGAGCGGCTCTTTCTTGCACACCATGGGCTAAATGGCCAGGTCACATGGACCCCGAAGGCCCAGAGAAGGTTGGGGGAGGGGACCCACTGGAACAGCTGTTGGGAGACAGATGGTAGCCTCCCGTCAAGGCCATCCAGCGTGTTCTTTAACGTTGGGTTGTTTTACCTCTGAGCGGCTCTTTCTTGCACACCATGGGCTAAATGGCCAGGTCACATGGACCCCGAAGGCCCAGAGAAGGTTGGGGGAGGGGACCCACTGGAACAGCTGTTGGGAGACAGATGGTAGCCTCCCGTCAAGGCCATCCAGCGTGTTCTTTAACGTTGGGTTGTTTTACCTCTGAGCGGCTCTTTCTTGCACACCATGGGCTAAATGGCCAGGTCACATGGACCGCGAAGGCCCAGAGAAGGTTGGGGGAGGGGACCCACTGGAACAGCTGTTGGGAGACAGATGGTAGCCTCCCGTCAAGGCCATCCAGCGTGTTCTTTAACGTTGGGTTGTTTTACCTCTGAGCGGCTCTTTCTTGCACACCATGGGCTAAATGGCCAGGTCACATGGACCCCGAAGGCCCAGAGAAGGTTGGGGGAGGGGACCCACTGGAACAGCTGTTGGGAGACAGATGGTAGCCTCCCGTCAAGGCCATCCAGCGTGTTCTTTAACGTTGGGTTGTTTTACCTCTGAGCGGCACTTTTTTGCACACCATGGGCTAAATGGCCAGGTCACATGGATCCCGAAGGCTCAGAGAAGGTTGGGGGAGGGGACCCACTGGAACAGCTGTTGGGAGACAGATGGTAGCCTCCCGTCAAGGCCATCCAGCGTGTTCTTTAATGTGCACAGGGTATGCGCTCTCCCGCACACGGGTCCACGGCTTAACGTCCCATCCAAAGGAGGGAGGCTTTTCCAAACACATCAGTGCCCTCTACTGACAGAGGGCAGGGAGAACAAGTTTCCCGCAGATAAATCTCGACGCCAGGTGAGATTCGAACTTCAAAAATAGAGATTATGGGCCTGGTGAACTGTCGACTGAACTCTCCCTACTGGGGGGGGGGAAGACAAAAAAAACTGCTCTTATTGGTCGACAGAAGTTTCCATCAAAGCCATCTCCTTTGTTTTTACGATGTTCTCCTCCACCCGAGACGACGACTCTCCTTCGTGTCACGTGACACGAAGGTTGCCAGATCACTAATTTCTACAAAAAAATCGTTGCCAGATATTTTTTCTGAATTCTGTAATCAACCATGGTGTTCTGATACTTTTTTTGAGCGACTGTAGGTGGTCATATTATTTTGATACTAGATCGTGTGGGCTCACTCACGGAAATATTGAGCGTGTGCAGTTACCGTTCACAGCAAACTGGAGCGGTTGCGGTTAATGTTCACAGCACATTGGATCATGTAAGCTCACAAAGACCTGGATCGTTGGGCTCACTCACGGAAATATTGAGCGTGTGCAGTTACCGTTCACAGCAAACTGGAGCGGTTGCGGTTAATGTTCACAGCACATTGGATCGTGTGAGCTCACAAAGATCTGGATCGTGTGGGCTCACTCACGGAAATATTGAGCGTGTGCAGTTACCGTTCACAGCAAACTGGAGCGGTTGCGGTTAATGTTCACAGCACATTGGATCGTGTGAGCTCACAAAGACCTGGATCGTGTGGGCTCACTCACGGAAATATTGAGCGTGTGCAGTTACCGTTCACAGCAAACTGGAGCGTGTGCAGTAACTGCATACGCCCCAGTTTGCTGTGAACGGTAACTGGAGCGTGTACAGTTACTGTACACGCTCCAGATATTTTTCCTGAATTCTGTAATCACGTGACACGAAGGTTGCCAGATCACTAATTTCTACAAAAAATCGTTGCCAGATATTTTTTCTGAATTCTGTAATCAACCATGGTGTTCTGATTTTTTTTTGAGCGACTGTAGGTGGTCATATTATTTTGATACTAGATCGTGTGGGCTCACTCACGGAAATATTGAGCGTGTGCAGTTACCGTTCACAGCAAACTGGAGCGTGTGCAGTTACCGTTCGCAGCAAACTGGAGCGTGTGCAATTACCGTTCATAGCAAACTGGAGCGTGTGCAGTTACCGTTCACAGCAAACTGGAGCGTGTGCAGTTACCGTTCGCAGCAAACTGGAGCGTGTGCAATTACCGTTCATAGCAAACTGGAGCGTGTGCAGTTACCGTTCACAGCAAACTGGAGCGGTTGCGGTTAATGTTCATAGCACATTGGATCGTGTGAGCTCACAAAGACCTAGATTGTGTGGGCTCACTCACCGAAATATTGAGCGTGTGCAGTTACCGTTCACAGCAAACTGGAGCGTGTGCAGTAACTGCACATGCTCCAGTTTGCTGTGAACGGTAACTGGAGCGTGTACAGTTGCTGTACACGCTCCAGATATTTTTCCTGAATTCTGTAATCACGTGACACGAAGGTTGCCAGATCACTAATTTCTACAAAAAAATCGTTGCCAGATATTTTTTCTGAATTCTGTAATCAACCATGGTGTTCTGATTTTTTTTTGAGCGACTGCACTATCAGATCTATCGAAGTCAATTGCTTAAGGAGTGTTTTTTCTTATAAATTACAAGTTGACGTTAAGAAAAAGAATGTCCCTTATGCGCTAAAACCAAAAAGGCAAAATTCATTTATTAGTTACAATTAATAAACGGAATTTCACTTATAGGCCACGTTGTTATCACCTTACAAAAACAAGTTTTCCAATATCATGCTTTATCAATGTGTGAATGTTTCTCTGCATCCGAATGAACAGCAGAGAATGGCCATCCAAACAATTTTTATTTTACGACAAGGAAGTGTGTGCTGGCAACATCAACTACCAGAGGAAATTGAAGCCCTAAACGTGCACTTACTGAGACTAAAACAAGCAAAGGATAAGCTGCTACGGTTGCGAAATGCTCCCCCCATCTCCTCCCCCCCCAGAGAGAGAGTCTTTTCAGTGAGGTGGTGAAGAACTGATTCACCACGGCCAGTCCGGATACGGAAAGCCATAGTAAGACCAGAGTATACGAACTTGTATTCTGTGCCTGCGTGTGTTCTGTCACCTTCTAAGAATCGAATGGAATACTTCAGGGGAGTTGGGTTGGTTTGTTTTACCTCCGAGTGGCACTTTTTTGCACACCATGGGCTAAATGGCCAGGCCACAAGGACCCCGAAGGCTCAGAGAAGGTTGGGGGAAGGGACCCACTGGAACAGCTGTTGGGAGACAGATGGTAGCCTCCCGTCAAGGTCATCCAGCGTGTTCTTTAACGTTGGGTTCTTTTACCTCTGAGCGGCACTTTTTTGCACACCATGGGCTAAATGGCCAGGTCACATGGACCCCGAAGGCTCAGAGAAGGTTGGGGGAGGGGACCCACTGGAACAGCTGTTGGGAGACAGATGGTAGCCTCCCATCAAGGCCATCCTGCATGTTCTTTAACGTTGGGTTGTTTTACCTCTGAGCGGCACTTTTTTGCACACCATGGGCTAAATGGCCAGGTCACATGGACCCCGAAGGTCACATGGACCCGCTTGGCTACTGATATAAGGGATCTGGGTTCGAGCCTCGGGTAAGGCATGGACGTTTGGGTCGTTTCTTTGCTGAGGTCCTGCCATCCTCTCAGATCATCTACTTTGGCATATAAACTGACAGGCCCCTGTCAGACCTCTGTGGCAAGCAGCTGCTTGAGGGGGTATTTATTTTTGCCGTCCCATGGCCGAGTGGTCAGCGCGCTTGGCTACTGATATAAGGGATCTGGGTTCGAGCCTCGGGTAAGGCATGGACGTTTGGGTCGTTTCTTTGCTGAGGTCCTGCCATCCTCTCAGATCATCTACTTTGGCATATAAACTGACAGGCCCCTGTCAGACCTCTGTGGCAAGCAGCTGCTTGAGGGGGTATTTATTTTTGCCGTCCCATGGCCGAGTGGTCAGCGCGCTTGGCTACTGATATAACGGATCTGGGTCCGAGCCCCGGGTAAGGCATGGACGTTTGTGTCGTTTCTCTGCTGAGGTCCTGCCATCTTCTCAGACCTTCTACTATGGCATATAAACTGACAGGCTCCTGTCAGACCTCTGTGACAAGCAGCTGCTTGAGGGGGTATTTATTTTTTATTTATTACATCACCATATCAAAAGACCTAATTAAGATGCGCAGCACCAAAAGATTGAGAGCATTCATAAAAAAACAGCAAATGAGCCAAAGCAAAACTTAAGAGATTGTAAAATTCCGTTCTGGATCATTCACATTCATCATTGTTATCTGTAAAGATGGAAATCACAACACGGGCATAAAAAAGAAAAAAGAAAATTCTTATCCGCCCTCGAAGTTAAGTAATTCAACGGACTTACAAAACTGTCATTTCCTTGCTTAGACTCCCGCCCTCTATACGTAAAGGCAGCTGCGATGTTCATTATAGGATTGTGATGTTTCTCTGTTTTGTGTCTCGAAGAGGCAAAGAAATGCAGCTAAATTGAAAGCCCAGGCGGGCAGAGAGGAAAAGAGCCTCCCTTGTCTGAGAGCTGCTATCGATAACCTGTAATGGTGGGCAGAAGAGGTGGGGGGGGGGGAGGCGGGAAAGTAAGACCCACCCGATAACTGCTAACGACTTCTGCCCGTGGCACTGCCTTTGCAAACTGGCTCTGTTTAAGAATGTCACTGGCAACGTTGATCTTCTAAATGCTAGAGCTGCGCCTCTTGCACGCAGACATCTCGCAGCTCGAGATTCGAGACAAAAAACACGACGCTGCCAGAGAAATATGTTCCTGTCTCTATTTAAAATGCACAGTTACCGCATCTCGTGGCACCGGTGTTCCTTCTGTTTACAAATGGGGAAAGATGCACCCAGGCTCTTTGGAGGTGAAAAGCATTTTGATGAACTCTATTAGATTGACGATAGCTTTAGTTGTGTTGTTATAAGTTCGCGGCAGATGCCATTTAGAAACGATTTATAAAATAATATCCTGAGGAAATCATGTTGGTCTCGTTTACATTCTCTCAATATTCACTTCCGATTATCAAGCATCTCCGAGGTTCGGAAATCCTTCATCGGCAAAGTACGAAAATGGGCACGCGCAGCGAACAAAACAATAAGGTTGGGTTGTTTTACCTCTGAGCAGCACTTTTTTGCACACCATGGGCTAAATGGCCAGGTCACAAGGACCCCAAAGGCTCAGAGAAGGTTGGGGGAGGGGACCCACTGGAACAGCTGTTGGGAGACAGATGGTAGCCTCCCGTCAAGGCTATCCAGCGTGTTCTTTAACGTTGGGTTGTTTTACCTCTGAGCGGCACTTTTTTGCACACCATGGCCTAAATGGCCAGGTCACATGGACCCCGAAGTCTCAGAGAAGGTTGGGGGAGGGAACCCACTGGAACAGCTGTTGGGAGACAGATGGTAGCCTCCCGTCAAGGCCATCCAGCGTGTTCTTTAACGTTGGGTTGTTTTACCTGTGAGCGGCACTTTTTTGCACACCATGGGCTAAATGGCCAGGTCACAAGGACCCCGAAGGCCCAGAGAGGGAGGGGACCCACTGGGGGCGAGGGAAGGCCAGAGGGGGAGGGACCCACTGGAACAGCTCTTGGGAGACAGATGGTAGCCTCTCGTCAAGGCCATCCAGCGTGTTCTTTACCGTGCACAGGGTATGGCTCTCCCACACACGGACCACGGCTTAACGTCCCATCCGACGGACGGCGGTCTTTCCAAGCCCATCGGTGTCCCCTACTGACCGTGGGCAGGGCGGGGAAATTTTGCGGAGATAAATCTCAACGCTGACCCAGCTGGGACTCGAACCTGGGAACTACAGATTACGAGCCTGGCGCGCTACCGACTGAGCCACCCCCGCCCCTCCTTCATCGGCAAAGTACGAAAATGGGCACGCGCAGCGAACAAAACAATAAGGATGTTATTTTCCTTTTCTCGTGTTTGAACGCGAATACGAAACGAATTTGCATCACTTCCGTTTCGCAGAACTGCTTTAATATCGGACTGATCCATCAAGATAGCCAATTGCAGCTGTAACAATTTAAATATATATGTTTTTTTTAATTTCTTTCACGTGGGTTTCCAATTTTGCCATATATATCGAGGCTGTGAATTCTGTTATATACAGAATGCTGTGCATCATGTGTGCTTTAACCATTCATAACACGCAGCACTCTGCACATAACAGGTACCAAAAGAAGTTTCTATTAAAGGGATGAAAAGTTTCTTAAAAAACGAAAACACTGAAGGAAAGAAAACTTATAATTTAAGAAAATAATTTTATGCACTCAGTTTATTTTACAGTCTACCTCATTTAAATCGCTAAACTTTTTTTTTTTCACCTTAGAAAAGGTGAATGGAGATGAGATGCTTACAAGAATTAAAAACTTGAACCTCGTGCATTATTTCAATCCTTCAGCGTCACTTCACCCACTGCATTAGTTAGTTAATAAGTTCTCCTTTCTTCTCAAAAGGGGGGCGGGGGTGGCTCAGTCGGTAGCGCGCCAGGCTCGTAATCTGTAGTTCCCAGGTTCGAATCCCAGCTGGGTCAGCGTTGAGATTTATCTCCGCAAAATTCCCCGCCCTGCTCACGGTCAGTAGGGGACACCGATGGGCTTGGAAAGGCTGCCGTCCGTCGGATGGGACGTTAAGCCGTGGTCCCGTGTATGAGAGAATCATACCCTGTGCACGTTAAAGAACACGCTGGATGGCCTTGACGGGAGGCTACCATCTGTCTCCCAACAGCTGTTCCAGTGGATCCCCACCCCCAACCTTCTCTGAGCCTTCGGGGTCCTTGTGATGTGGCCATTTAGTCCATGGTGTGCAAAAAAGTGCCGCTCAGAGGTAAAACAACCCAACCTTCTCAAAAGAGCATGGCCATGAAGTGTTGCCAATTGTGAAAGTAAAACATTACACTAAATTAAAGTGAAAAAAAGACTAGAAAAAGACTAAACCTGCAGATTAAAATAAATGAAATTATTCATCAGTATCACTCAGCTATTAAGTTGTATAATAAATTAATTCGTCATATAAATTGATAAATTTGACATTGGTAAAAGGTCTTTAAATCCACATTAGCAAGGCATGGAAATGTGCGTATGCAATGAACAAAATAAAAAAGGATATCATTTTCATTTCCTGGCGTTTAACGGGAACATAAAACAGATTTGCAGTACAGTCGCTGAAAAAAGTATCCGAACACTATGGTTGATTAAAGAATTCAGAAAAAATAACTGGCAACGATTTTTTTAGAAATTAGTGATCTGGCAACCCTCGTGTCATGTGACACGAAGGTTGCCAGATCACTAATTTCTAAAAAAAATCGTTGCCAGATATTTTTTTAAATTCTGTAATTAACCATGGTGTTCGGATACTTTTTTGAGCGACTGTAGGTGGTCATATTATTTTGATACCGGATCGTGTGAGCTCACTCACGGAAATATTAAGCGTCTGCAGTTACCGTTCACAGCAAACTGGAGCGTGTGCAGTAACTGCAGACGCTCCAGTTTGCTGTGAACGGTAACTGGAGCGTGTACAGTTGCTGTACACGCTCCAGATATTTTTTCTGAATTCTGTAATCACGTGACACGAAGGTTACCAGGTCACTAATTTCTAAAAAAATCGTTGCCAGATATTTTTTCTGAATTCTGTAATCAACCATAGTGTTCGGATTTTTTTTCCAGCGACTGTACAGAGAACTGACAACAAATGTGTGTCTGATCTTCCTTTGATTCAGTGTAGCGTCTTGAATTTGAAAAATCACGTATCTTCGAAAATTATTCGCGCATCTCTGAGAGAGGGAACAACTTTTCAAACTCGTGTCTCTGAGAAAGTGTCAACAGAGGATGCCTAAAATAGAAACCAGATGTATATTTAAAAAACTGAAATAGGAAAAAAAAGCACAAAACGCGCTCATGGGGATCCCCACTCTATAAATAAAGAAATTTAAATCATTGCAGTTTTGAAGTTTACTTTCTAAATAAAATTTCTTTGCTTAATTTCATTCATAATTTCAACCATATCAATCATACGAAATCGAAACGATGGAAATCGATTGTTTTCAGGGGAATCCATCAAACTCCAACTAGGGCTCTACTCTGATACTATTATATAAGTGGGGTCAGTTATTTCACCTCTGGGCGGCAACTGTTTGCACACCATGGGCTAAATGGCCAGGTCACATGGACCCCAAAGGCTCAGAGAAGGTTGGGGGAGGGGACCCACTGGAACAGCTGTTGGGAGACAGATGGTAGCCTCCCGTCAAGGCCATCCAGCGTGTTCTTTAACGTTGGATTGTTTTACCTCTGAGCGGCACTTTTTTGCACACAACGGGCTAAATGGCCAGGTCACATGGACCCCGAAGGCTCAGAGAAGGTTGGGGGAGGGGACCCACTGGAACAGCTGTTCGGAGACAGATGGTAGCCTCCCGTCAAGGCCATCCAGCGTGTTCTTTAACGTTGGATTGTTTTACCTCTGAGCGGCACTTTTTTGCACACAACGGGCTAAATGGCCAGGTCACATGGACCCCGAAGGCTCAGAGAAGGTTGGGGGAGCGGACCCACTGGAACAGCTGTTGGGAAACAGATGGTAGCCTCCCGTCAAGGCCATCTAGCGTGTTCTTTAACGTTGGGTTGTTTTACCTCTGAGCGGCACTTTTTTGCACACAATGGGCTAAATGGCCAGGTCACATGGACCCCGAAGACTCAGAGAAGGTTGGGGGAGGAGACCCACTGGGACAGCTGTTGGGAGACAGATGGTAGCCTCTCGCAAGACCATCCAACGTGTTCTTTAACGTGCACAGGGTATGGCTCTCCCGCACATGGTTTAACGTCCCATCCGACGGACGGCGGCCTTTCCAAGTTCATCGGTGTGCCCAACTGACCAACGGAAGTGCGGGAAAATTTACGGTGATAAGTCTCAACGCTGACCCAGCTGGGACTCGAACCTGGGAAGTGCAGATTACGAGTCTGGCGCGCTACCGACTGAGCTACCCCAGCTCCGACTTGTTTCTTTCATTGGCCAATGTGTGTGTGGCGCAAAAGTTGTTTATTAACAAAACCTGCATTACATTAATGTATCAGACGAAGCAGTCATCAATCAAGGCAAACAACTTTTCGTTCTCCTCGATGAGCAGAAGTCTCCCATTTTAATCGGCATCCAGACAAACTTGTAGCCGCTGACTTCGGAAACAGGAAAAGTTCCACAAATGCCCTTCAAATGCCCTTACACGTCCTTCACTGCCAGAGCAACAGATTGGGGAATATGTGTTGGGTTAGCGGACATTCAATGTCAGGACGAAGCTGCTGTCACTGACCTTTGTTTCGTTTCAAACATCGCCATGCCAACCAACAACATCCTCGGAGTCGACTCTTGCACTACGCACGCAGCGCACGTGAGTCGCAGTGTCCGGTTTCCTGGTTACCTGACACGTTATTAAGAAACTGAGCAACTGGTTTCAGATTGTTGCCACGGAGAAAGAAGAAAGTGGCTCCATCTATTTGGATGACATTTCTGATCTCATTTGCAGCGCCGTCAGCTTTCCAGAGGATGTCGTAGGTGGATGCCTTTGAAGAATGCACATCATTCAATTCGTTTTCGATGTATTTTAGTGCTAAGAGAGAATTTTGTTCAACCTCAATGACCCGGGGAACGGTTGGTAGTACCACCAGGTTCGTAATCTAATATTTCGATTTTCGAGTCCTGGTTGTATTGAGAAATTCTCCATTAACTCCCATTGTGCCCAGCTGGGTCAGCGTTGAGATTTATCTCCGAAAAATTCCCCCTCCCTTCCCACGGTCAGTAGGGGACACCGATGGGTTTGGAAAGGCCGCCGTCAGTCGGATGGGACGTTAAGCCGTGGCCCAATGTGCGGGAGAGCCATACCCTGTGCATGTTAAAGAACACGCTGGATGGCCTTGACGGTAGGCTACCATCTGTCACCCAACAGTTATTCCAGTGGGTCCCCTCCCCCAACCTTCTCTGAGCCTTCGGGGTCCTTGTGACCTGGCCATTTAGCCCATGGTATGCAAAAAAGTGCCGCTCAGAGGTAAAACAACCCAACGTTGAAGAACACGCTGGATGGCCTTGACGGGGGGCTACCATCTGTCTCCCAACAGCTGTTCCAGTGGGTCCCCTCCCCCAACCTTCTCTGAGCCTTCGGGGTCCTTGTCACCTGGCCATTTAGCCATGGTGTGCAAAAAAGTGCCGCTCAGAAACAAGCCCTTTAACGTTGGGTTGTTTTACGTCAGTAAAACAACCCAGCGTTAAAGAACACGCTGGATGGCCTTGACGGGGGGCTACCATCTGTCTCCCAACAGCTGTTCCAGTGGGTCCCCTCTCCCAACCTTCTCTGAGCCTTCGGGGTCCTTGTAACCTGGCCATTTAGCCCATGGGGTGCAAAAAAGTGCCGCTCAGAGGTAAAACAACCCAACCCAACCTGCATCAGCGAGTAACCTTGCATTTCGTAATAATGATAATAAATTTCTACATTCAGATTATTCTACTCTTGCATTTACACTTACCCCTGTGAGAGTACATGCCAGATAGGCTATTCCAACAGCCAGAGCGTCGCTTCCCAGGGATTTTCTATTTGGGTCTGTGGTGGCATACATGGTGAACACAATCACAAAGGTGAGCACGAATTCCACTCCAAACGCCTGCCAGGGACTCAACGATTCATGCACTATCGTGCTACCCAGCGCTTCCTGGTGGCCTGGAATGGTAACACTGCAAAAAGAGAAAGACAAAGAATAAGGCAAAGGGGTCACTTCAAAAAATAGCAATGCATCATAATCTTTTTAAAACACAAGTGATGGTGAAACGGCAATTAGGGAGACGATGGTGACACTATGAGAGATTGTAAAGTTCACCCTTATAGGTAGGCATTATTATTATTTTGTTGTTTTATCTCTGAGCTGCACTTTTTGGTACAATCGCTCAAAAAAGTATCCGAACACCATGGTTGATTACAGAATTCAGAAAAAATATCTGGCAACGATTTTTTTTTAGAAATTAGTTATCTGGCAACCTTCGTATCACGTGACACGAAGGTTGCTAGATCACTAATTTCTAAAAAAATCGTTGCAAGATGATTTTTCTGAATACTGCAGTCAACCATAGTGTTCGGATATTTTTTGAGCGACTGTAGCAATTATCATCATCATCCTCAAGCAGCCATGGGCTACGGAGGTCCAACCAGACCGTGCAATTTAGTTCTCCAATCAAGTCTGTCCTGAGCTACATCTGCTGCATCTGGCCATTGCACACCAATTCTAACAAGGTCCTGTTTGACATTGTCTGCCCACCGCATCCTAGGTCTCCCCCTCTTTCTGAGACCTTTAGGCACGCTCTTCATAACCCTATTCGCCAATCTATAATTATTCATACGGGCAACATGGCCAAACCAACGGAGTCTCTCTCTGCACAATATGCTGCTTAAAGGAGGTTGCCGACTCCTTTGCCTAACCTCATCATTAGTTACAAAGTTGAACCACCTAATGTCCAAGATACTGCGTAAGCATCTGGAATCAAAAGCATCTAGTTTCCTGTTATCTTGTTTACAAAGTGTCCAAGTTTCATTACCATAACTCACCCTAGAAAGAACCAAACTATTATACAGTCTAATTTCAGTCTTTAGGTGTATACGCCTATTTCTCCACACTCTCCATAGATTCTTAAAAGTCCCAGCAGCAATCCCTATTCGTCTGTTAATCTCATGCCGCACATCACCATTATCTGTTACATAGCTCCCAAGATTATTAAACTGTGACACCTGCTCAAGACTGCAACCATTCAGATTAACTGAATCACAGCCTGCCTGACCAATTTTCATCACTTTAGTTTTCTCTCTGTTTATAACCAAACCTACTCTACTACCAGTCTCATCAACAGCTCGAATGAAAGAGTTTATCTCATCAACATCATTTACCAAAAGGGCTAAATCATCAGCATAATCTAAATCAGAACTTTTCGTATCTCCAGCCCATTTAAGGCCAAAATCTTTCCCTTGAAGTGAATTTCGCATAACATAATCAATAACCAAGCTAAAGAGAAAAGGAGACAAAATGCACCCTTGTCGAACATCAGAAGTAATGCTAAACCAATTGCTACAAGCCTTACCAACTCTCACACACGACTCAGTGTTATTATAGAGAGCTTTCATAATGTTAACTAACTTGTCAGGTATACCATATGATCTCACAATCAACCACAAATTATGACGATCAACAGAGTCGAAAGCCTTTTTGAAATCAACAAAGCTAGCAACCAAAGGTTTCTGAAACTCTAAACATTTCTCAAGAATCTGCCTAAGTGAAAATATCTGATCTACACATCCCCTACCACTTCTGAATCCACATTGCTCATCACGCAATTGACTGTCAACCAGATTCTTAATTCTATTAAGCACAATCATGGAAAGAACTTTACCTGGAACAGAGAGTAGGCTGATACCCCTATACTTATCATAGAAATAAAAGTTCAAAGAAGTAATTAAAACAACAAAAAATTCCAGAGTACTAATGCCGACATTAAAAAGAGAACTCTGTATACGAAATCCTCACGCAACTAAAGGCTACGGATTGGGTTCGGTTGTTTTACCTCTAAGCGGCACTTTTTTGCACACCATGGGCTAAATGGCCAGGTCACATGGACCCCGAAGGCTCAGAGAAGGTTGGGGGGAGGGGACCCACTGGAATAGCTGTTGGGAGACAGATGGTAGTCTCCCGTCAAGGCCATCCAGCGTGTTCTATAACGTGCACAGGGTATGGCTCTCCCACACACGGGGCCAAGGCTTAACGTCCCATCCGACGGACGGCTGCCTTTCCAAGCCCATCGGTGTCCCCTACTAACCGTGGGCAGGGAGGGAATTTTGCGGAGATAAATGTCAACGCTGACCCAGCTGGGACTGGAACCTGGGAACTACAGATTACGAACCTGGCGCGCTGCCGACTGAGCCACCCCCGCCCCAAAGGCTACGGAAGAACATCCAACCGAATTGTAGAGTAATTAGTTCTCCAAATAAGCCTATCGTGACCAACAGTTGTTTAATTAACACACGCCAATATATATATAAAAATTAAAAGTTTCAAGATTGCCAAAACGATGATTTTAAAATCATTCAGAAAACTTCGAAAGCATCATTTCCAGAGTGTGAATACGTCATTTTCCATTTTCCTCACATTCAACACATTAATAACCATGAAGTTTTTCAGATCCCCCAGGGAGCTGGCTTAGCGAGAGAACTTCATTTCCAGTTTTTGGTCTTGCTAATCAAATTGCTTCATCGGTTGTGACAGCAACGGAAAAAAAAAGCTCGTTAGATCTCAATTCTTCAGAGATTTGCGATGTCTTCTGTTCGACTCCAACCGACCAAAAAAGTGGATGTCTTATTAATGATCCTATGGCCATTAGCAACTAATTTGTCAGCAATGTATTGATTGCTTCATGAATAATTGCGTTACGTATAAATGCAATCGGTAGAGTCGAACTCTTTTGGTGGAAGGAGAACTTTCCTGCTGCGATCATTACACGGAACTAATTATCACCTCTTAAAACATTTATAGAAATTAATGCGCTCATTAAACTTCAATAGATTTCAGATGAGAGTTTTTTTTTAAAGGAGACATCGTCTTTAAATATGAAGTGAGTAATTCATCCAGTTTATGTAGAGGAGAAAAAAGTCGAAATCGTAACATCTGGCTCAGAATAAATGTTGAAATATAAATCACTCGTTATAAAAAAAACAAGTATGCGACGTAGAAATTCCTTTTAGGAAAAGAAATGTTAAGTTAGCAAACTTATTCGAGTATCAAATCACAATTTGAGTGAGACAAAGATCTGGGTTGGGTTGTTTTACCTCTGAGAGGCATTTTTTTGCACACCATGGGCTAAATGGCCATGTCACATGGACCCTGAAGGCTCAGAGAAGGTTGGGGGAGGGGACCCACTGGAACTGCTGTTGGGAGACAGATGGTAACCTCTCATGAAGGCCATCCAGCTTGTTCTTTAACGTTGGGTTGTTTTACCTCTGAGCGGCACTTTTTTGCACACCATGGGCTAAATGGCCAGGTCACATGGACCCCGAAGGCTCAGAGAAGGTTGAGGGAGGGGACCCACTGGAACAGCTGTTGGGAGACAGATGGTAACCTCCCGTCAAGGCCATCCAGCGTGTTCTTTAACGTTGGATTGTTTTACCTCTGAGCGGCACTTTTTTGCACACCATGGGCTAAATGGCCAGGTCACATGGACCCCGAAGGCTCAGAGAAGGTTGGGGGAGGGAACCCACTGGAACAGCTGTTGGGAGACAGATGGTAGCCTCCCGTCAAGGCCATCCAGCGTGTTCTTTAACGTGCACAGGGTATGGCTCTCCCGCACACGGGGCCACGGCTTAACGTCCCATCCGACGGACGGCGGCCTTTCCAAGCCCATCGGTGTCCCCTACTGACCGTGGGCAGGGCGGGGAATTTTGCGGAGATAAATCTCAACGCTGACCCAGCTGGGACTCGAACCTGGGAACTACAGATTACGAGCCTGGCGCGATACCGACTGAGCCACCCCCCGCCCCACACAGATCTGACAGGAGTGTCAGTGTAATAAGCTAAACAAAGTTCGTGAAAAAGGCGAGAACTCAGTGGAAAGGCAACACAAATGAAGGAACTTCTATACCTTATCCAGGGCTCGAACCCAGACCCGAACCACTCCGTTACGGGGAATTATTTTTGTTTAAAATATAAATATTCCCTTAATAACAATTGTCATTTACATCGATCTATAGATGTAATGCCTTCCTAGTTATCTTCACTGATTCTGTGTTGAGATTTTTTGCATTAGCCTCCACTACGCTCTAAGTGGGTATCAATGTGCTGGATAAAAGCCGCCTTTAATCGGGTGGAACACTAAAGCCCTGTCTCTGAGAGAGTCATACCCTGTGGAAGTTAAAGAACACGCTGGATGGCCTTAAACGCGAGACTTCTATCTGTCTCCTAACAGCTGTCCAGTGTGTGTGTGACCTTCACCAACCTTCTCTGAGCCCTTTGGATTCTTGTGACCTGGCCATTTATTTTAGTGCAAGTTTTAGTTTTCTTAGTGACAGGTTTGGGTTGTTTTACATCTGAGCGGCACCTTTGTACATACAGTGCGCTAAATGGCCAGGTCACAAGGACCCGAAGACGCAGAGAAGGTTGGGGGAGGGGACCCACTGGAACAATGGTGCATAGACAGATGGTAACTACTCGTCAAGGCCATCCAGCGTGTTCTTTAAAGTGCGCAGGTATGGCTCTCCCGCACACGGTCCACGGCTTAACGTCCCATTCCACGGACGGAGGCTTTTCCAAGCACATCAGTACCCTCTACTGACTGAGGGTGTTAGTGGACCTTAAAATATCGAAAGTAAGAATATCATTTCGCGTGAAGCAACTTAATCTTCTCGCTATCTTCTGTTTGCCGTGGGGGCGGGGGTGGCTCAGTTGGTAGCGCGCCAGGCTCGTAATCTGTAATTCCCAGGTTCGAGTCCCAGCTGGGTCAGGGTTGAGATTTATCTTCGCAAAAATTCCCCGCCCTGCCCACGGTCAGTAGGGGACACCGATGGGCTTGGAAAGGCCACCGTCCGTCGGATGGGACGGACGGTGGCCTTTCCAAGCCCATCGGTGTCCCCTACTGACCGTGGGCAGGGCGGGGAATACTTCAAACACACGGGACAGCTGTTAGGAGACAGATAGAAGTCTCGCGTTTAATCGTTAAGCCGTGGTTTAACGTTAAGCCGTGGCACCGTGTGCGGGAGAGCCAAACCCTGTGCACTTTAAAGAACACGCTGGATGACTTTGACGGGAGGATACCATCTGTCTCCCAACGGCTGTTCTAGTGGGTCCCCTCCCCCAACGTTCTCTGAGCCTTCGGGGTCCTTGTGACCTGGCTATTTAGCCCATTGTGTGCAAAAAAAAGTGCCGCTCAGAGGTAAAACAACCCAACTTTCAGATCGGTCCGTTTAACTCAAACTTAGTGAATCGACACTAAGGGAAAAAAAATGTATTTTTAAAAAGCCGCAGGAAAACTTCTGTACTTCAAATCTAAAACACACATTTCTAATAAATAATGAATTAAAAAAAATATATTTTTTACGGAATCAAGAAAATCTCTTTATTAAAAAACAAACATACACATTTTTAAAGAGTACGAAAGTGGCAAAATCGTTTGGCTATGCACTTGAAAAAATGATTGATGAAAAGAAATGAAAGGAATCAGCCAGATTCAGTATACTGATTTGTTCAATTTTTCTCGTTTCTATGATTACTTTCCCGGTATGCAGGGGGGCGGGGGGGGCTCAGTCGGTAGCGCGCCAGGCTCGTAATCTGTAGTTCCCAGGTTCGAGTCCCAGCTGGGTCAGCGTTGAGATTTATCTCCGCAAAAATTCCCCGCCCTGCCCACGGTCAGTAGGAGACACCGATGGGCTTGGAAAGGCCACCGTCCGTCGGATGGGACGTTAAGTCGTGGCCCGTGTGCGGGAGAGCCATACCCTGTGCACGTTAAAGAACACGCTGGATGGCCTTGACGGGAGGCTACCATCTGTCTCCCAACAGCTGTTCCAGTGGGTCCCCTCCCCTAACCTTCTCTGAGCCTTCGGGGTCCCTGTGACCTGGCCATTTAGCCCATGGTGTGCAAAAATGTGCCGCTCAGAGGTAAAACAACCCAACCCAACTCTGTTTGCCGTGGAATTTTCTAGCTAATAAAGGTGGTTCCTATTCATTAGAATCTGTCACATATTTATGAAGATTTAAACAAGAAATAGGATACAGAAGAGATTTTAAAAGAATTAACCACTAAATATGAAAATAAAATTTCAAGTATTCAAAGCGAAAAAACGAGGATAAATTTCAATTAATAACGAAAACGCAGAAAAAAATGCAGAATCAATCATAATTAAATATTAATTTAACTTTCTAGTAATTTTCTGTTTCTCCGATAAAACTTGATGTCCGTCAAACCTTTTCATAAAAATGTTTTTCCAAAGATTCTGTTTGTAAACCACCTTAGGGAAATTAATTGTCAACATCAGAAAACTCTCTCAGGTGGCGCTGTCATCACTTGACCTTACCTAACGCAATTTCAAAAGATGCTGAGATGACAGAAAATCCCACGCCAGTATATTTAATGCTATTTCTCTTTGAAGGCTTTCCTTTACGAAAACTTTTCATTTACATTTTGACGTTTTCAATGGACTCAGTCGGTAGCGCGCCAGGCTCGTAATCTGTAGTTCCCGGGTTCGAGTCCCAGCTGGGTCAGCGTTGAGATTTATCTCCGCAAAAATTCCCCGCCCTGCCCACGGTCAGTAGGGGACACCGATGGGCTTGGAAAGGCCGCCGTCCGTCGGATGGGACGTTAAGCCGTGACCCCGTGTGCGGGAGAGCCATACTCTGTGCACGTTAAAGTACACGCTGGATGGCCTTGACGGGAGGCTACCATCTGTCTTCCAACAGCTGTTCCAGTGGGTCCCCTCCCCCAACCTTCTCAGAGCCTTCGGGGTGCATGTGACCTGGCCATTTAGCCCATGGTGTGCAAAAAAGTGCTGCTCAGAGGTGAAACAACCCAACCCAACTCAATGGAAATGGTCTTAAATTAAAAAACAGCGCAAAAACAGAGAAAAATGGTTAATTATTAAATTAAATGCATGAAAAAGAAAACGAAATGAAATTTACAATTAAAATATTTACAAGGGAATAAATAATCGAGATATATCTGTAAGGTATGTTTTGTAGACATGGTTGTCAACAAAGTCTACAAAGTTTGTCTACATTGTTTTTATCCCCAACAGATCGAAAATGCTTTGCGTTTGTTAATTTCATTATTATTAATTTAGTTCACTGCACAAGATTTATGATGTATCAATGGCTTAAATATCGAGTTTAATTGAGTGAGATGCCCAAAATAGTGCAATATATTTGCTGATATTCGCAAGTTCTATCGGCTATATGACAGCATCTATGGCAAGATATATTTATTTTCGCATTCTTTGTCAATGAACACTAAATATTGATTCAAAACATTATTATTAGTTATTGGTCAGTGTGCTATCAAGAAGCTGTTAAAACATATGTTGCCGCCATCTTTTAATATTCATATTAATGGTTTCATTAAGTTACCAAAAATGTAATGTCTCAAATGCCAGAACCCCAAGTTCTTCTGGGAGATTTTAATAGTCACCATGCATCAAGGTACTCATATACTGTTAACTATCCAGACATCCATTTGAGAAAATATATTGCAAATTCTAACTTGGTAAACTTAAACACTAAAGAAAATGCTCATAAACTTAACAAAATTAGCAACTGCTTCAATTTTTATAACACTATAAAAAAAGATATTAAAAAAATAGAATTTAAATTGACCGAACAATTCTTTCAAATTGAAGCATCATTAAAGAATAACAACTTTAGATACGTTCTTTCAAAAAATATTAATTATATTCAAAATCTACCGTTTACGAGAAGACAATTAAATATCCTCTATAGACTTAGAACAAATACAGCAATGCTAAATCAAACAAAATTTTATCTTAAACTTTCAAACTCTCCAAACTGCAAAAATTGAAACGTACCCTAAACAATTAATCATATTTTACTTAACTGTATAAACAACACAACTCAAAGGAAAAAATGCTTTAAATCACTAGAGGAACATGGGTTTCAGGAGATTAGAACTGATTTAATTTTGAACCAGAAAGATTTTGATTCTAAAATTAAAATTTATAAAATTTTATTTGAATTTCTAATCTCTACAGATTTATGGAACAGAATCTAAAAAATAAATAATTAAATAAGTAAATATACAAAAACAAAAAGAGTAAAATGAAAATTAACTAAAAAAGTATTATGGTTAATTATTTTAAAAAAATGTATAATGAGAAAGCCTGTATAAGGACCTCTCAAATATCTGTAACGTTGAATAAATAAATAAATAACCTGAGCAGGCTTTTCTGTTCTCGAAGCCAGTTAAGCATTTCTAAAGTTAGAGTGCGTTATTCACTTTTTCTGTTTTGCATCTTGAAATGTTGATCTTATGAACATCATCACAAACTCTTATCTTTAAAGGTTGAAGGTTGGGTTGTTTTACATCTAAGCTGCACACATTGGGCTAAATGGCCAGTTAGAAGGACGTCGAGGACTCAGAAAAGGTTGGGGGAGGTGACCCATTGGACAGCAGTTGGGAGACAGATGCAAACCTCCCGTCAAGGACCGTCCAACGTGTTCTTAACGTGCACAGGGTATGGCTCTCCCGCACATGGAGCCACGGCTTAACGTCCCATCCGACGGACGGCGGTCTTTCCAAGTCCATCGGTGTCCCCTACTGACCGTGGGCAGGGCGGGGTTTTGAACATAATACAGTTTGTAATGATGTTCATAAGATCCCCATTAAAGATAGGACGGGAAGTTTTGCGGAAATAAATCTCAACACTGGCCCAGGTGGGACTCGAACCAGAGAATTACAGATTACGAGTGTGGCGCGCTACCGACTGAGCCAGCTGCATCCCCACAGATGATGAAAGTACAAAATGAACCTGGGCGGGGGTGGCTCAGTCGGTAGCGCGCCAGGCTCGTAATCTGTAGTTCCCAGGTTCGAGTCCCAGCTGGGTCAGCGTTGAGATTTATCTCCGCAAAATACCCCGCCCTGCCCACGGTCAGTAGGGGACACCGATGGGCTTGGAAAGATCGTCGTCCGTCGGATGGGACGTTAAGCCGTGGCCCGGTGTGCGGGAGAGCCATACCCTGTGCACGTTAAAGAACACGCTGGATGGCCTTGACGGGAGGCTACGATCTGTCTCCCAACAGCTGTTCCAGTGGGTCCCCTCCTCCAACCTTCTCTGAGCCTTCGGGGTCCATGTGACCTGGCCATTTAGCCCATGGTGTGCAAAAAAGTGCCGCTCAGAGGTAAAACAACCCAACCCACAAAATGAACCAGGGAAGAAAGCTAGGCAACAACCTTCTGCTCTAGATAGCAATATTCGGGGATCTGAAGCTTTGAAAATAATCTTGCTCTTGAATAATGTGATTATTAACGATGATTAGATTATTTATTGTTGGAATATAAAAGGGATAACAATCTAGGTGCAGTTAAAGCGAACAAAGGAAGAAAAGGCTGAGCCGACTTGTTTTTTAGCGCCCAAAGCAAACCGCGCTTTCAACGTTTAAAAACCGAAAAGTGTTAGCCATACATCGATGATGGCCCCTGTTTCGGCCCTCCCCTACTTTCTATGCATGTCATTCAGTACCCAAGGCATTTGATCAAGCTGCTTACTATATATCACGATAGCCTTCATGATTAAATCAGATTTTCATCAGATGAAACTAAATTAGAATTAAGAAAACTTGGCTATTCGGACTTCATTAAACAGTCTTATCAACAAACTAAAAACAAAAAGTAATTTAAAAATGACTTTGAAACATAAAATCAATATATGAAACATAAAATCAATATAAAAATAATATGAAAACAGCAAATTATATATTACAATTAAACTACCCAAAGAATAAAACCACTTCGACAAATTGTGAATATGAAACGATTTTTTTTCATTTTATCACATTCGTTTGAGAAAACGAGGCAGATTTTTGCTATCCGTGGAATGTCTCTTGACACTTCTACCACAGAAATTTCAACCATAAACAGATCACTAGCAAAATTCGTTCAAATTTTGTCTTTCTCACACTTATGCCGTCTACTGACGTAAATTAAAACCACCTAGGGTTGGGTTGGGTTGTTTTACCTCTGAGTAGCACTTTTTTGCACACCATGGGCTAAATGGCCAGGTCACATGGACCCCGAAGGCTCAGAGAAGGTTGGGGGAGGGGACCCACTGGAACAGCTGTTGGGAGACACATGATAGCCTCCCATTAAGGCCATCCAGCGTGCACAGGATATGGCTCTCCCGCACAGGTGGCCACGGCTTAACGTCCCATCCGACGGACGGCGGCCTTTCCAAGCCCATCGGTGTCCCCTACTGACCGTGGGCAGGGCGGGGAATTTTGCGAAGAAAAATCTCTACGCTGACCCAGCTGAGACTCGAAACTGGGAACTACAGATTACGAGCCTGGCGCGCTACCGACTGAGCCACCCCCGCCCCATTTTAAAATCACCTAAGCATTTGAAAAATGCGAATTATATTAATACCACTCCAACTAAAAAATTAATTTTTCAATTATCTCCTAAAACAAAACACTTGCTTTTCCACACCCCGCCCCCGCTTTGTGTAAGGTGGGGCAAACTTATTGTTACAAATGCAAACCTCATAACTCACATTCTATCATCAAAATTTCAAATTTCTAGCATAAAATAAATACATCGTTCGAAATGTTCGTTAAAAATGTTGGAATTTTCAACTTTTTCCACCTTTAGAGGGCGCTGTTATAGCTTTTGGGAGATTCAAAAATGCGAATTGTAATATTTCATAAATACGTATGCAGCACAAAAAGAATTTTTATTTTGTCTCTAAAAACAAAAAAATTCGTTCAAAAAACGTGTCCACATACGGAAAGACGACGAAATGAAAACCTTATCTCTTTTTTTTTTGGAAACGAGATAAAAACAACGAAAAAAAAAATAATAACAATATACAGAAACCAACTAACGCTGGAACACGGTTTGACTTATAGGAAATTCATCCAACATCATTTTAAAAAAAAAAGCGGGGCGGGGGTGGCTCATTCGGTAGCGCGCCAGACTCGTAATCTGTAGTTCCCAGGTTCGAGTCCCAGCTGGGTCAGCGTTGAGATTTATCTCCGCAAAATTCCCTAACCTGCCCACGGTCAGTAGGGGACACCGATGGGTTTGGAAAGGCCGCCGTCCGTCGGATGTGACGTTAAGCCGTGCCCCGTGTGCGGGAGAGCCATACCCTGTGAACGTTAAAGAACACGCTGGATGGCCTTGACGGGAGGTTACCATCTGTCTCCCAACAGCTGTTTCAATGGGTCCCCTCCCCCAACCTTATCTGAGCCTTCGGGGTCCATGTGACCTGGCCATTTAGCCCATGGTGTGCAAAAAAGTGCCGCTCAGAGGTAAAACAACCCAACGTTAAAGAACACGCTGGATGGCCTTGACGGTAGGTTACCATCTGTCTCCCAACAGCTGTTCCAGCGGGTCCCCTCCCCCAACCTTCTCTGAGCCTTCGGGGTCCATGTGACCTGGCCATTTAGCCCATGGTGTGCAAAAAAGTGCCGCTCAGAGGTAAAACAACCCAACGTTAAAGAACACGCTGGATGGCCTTGACGGGAGGTTACCATCTGTCTCCCAACAGCTGTTCCAGTGGGTCCCCTCCCCCAACCTTGGGGCGGGGGTGGCTCAGTCGGTAGCGCGCCAGGCTCGTAATCTGTAGTTCCCAGGTTCGAGTCCCAGCTGGGTCAGCGTTGAGATTTATCTCCGCAAAATTTCCCCGCCCTGCCCACGGTCAGTAGGGGACACCGATGGGCTTGGAAAGACCGCCGTCCGTCGGATGGTACGTTAAGCCGTGGCCCCGTGTGTGGGAGAGCCATACCCTGTGCTCGTTAAAGAACACGCTGGATGGCCTTGACGGGAGGCTACCATCTGTCTCCCAACAGCTGTTCCAGTGGGTCCCCTCCCCCAACCTTCTCTGAGCCTTCGGAGTCCATGTGACCTGGCCATTTAGCCCATTGTGTGCAAAGAAGTGCCGCTCAGAGGTGAAACAACCCAACCCAACCTTGTCTGAGCCTTCGGTGTCCATGTGACCTGGCCATTTAGCCCATGGTGTGCAAAAAAGTGCTGCTCAGAGGCAAAACAATCCAATCTAATCCATTTTTTAAAAATTTGTCAGATAAACTCCTTACAAAAAAGCCGTATAAAACAGAACTCAAAGGGCCAATTGCCTCTGGCAAACAGAGAAGTATTGTTTTCAAAAAGAAGTGAGATGTTCTCACTTTCCCCGTGGAAAGGAAGAAGTCGTGGCTTGTCCGCTGTCGCTCCTTCATCATCACACTCCACCAACGAAAAGCCAAATTCCGATCATATGTGAGAGGGGCGGGGGTGGCTCAGTCGGTAGCGCGCCAGTCTCGTAATCTGTAGTTCCCAGGTTCGAGTCCCAGCTGGGTCAGCGTTGAGATTTATCTCCACAAAATACCCCGCCCTGCCCACGGCCAGTAGGGGACACCGATGGGCTTGGAAAGGCCGCCGTCCGTCGGATGGGACATTAAGCCGTGGCAAGTGTGCGGGAGAGCCATACCCTGTGCACGTTAAAGAACACGCTGGATGGCCTTGACGGGAGGCTACCATCTGTCTCCCAACAGCTGTTCCAATGGGTCCCCTCCCCCAACCTTCTCTGAGCCTTCTGGGTCCTTGTGACCTGGCCATTTAGCCCATGGTATGCAAAAAAGTGCCGCTCAGAGGTAAAACAACCCAACCCGATCACATGTCAATAAGCTGATTGCGAAATTAAAGTTTTGTCGCTTCCAAACATTCGCTCCGTTCAACGATAGAAATTCGAAGAAATGAAATATTTATAAAAGGCTAAATATAATTTTTCGTAAGTCCCTAAACAGACAAAAGGGATTTTATTTTTTATCTCTTAGAACAAAAACGTTGAATATCAGAATATGAGCAAAAGACGGATGAAACCAACAGATACATTTTTTTTTTAAAAAGTCTCAGAGATGAAACAAATAGTTTAAAATTTCTGCGGGATGTCACAACTCTTGCAGAACAAGATCTTTGAATGAACTTAAAGAATTAGTAATTCGAAGGACTGCAACAAGAGCTTCGTAAAGTAATTCATTCGCACTTTGTCAGTTGAATACTGTCGTTCAAAAAAGTATACGAACACTATGGTTGATTACAGAATTCAGAAAAAATATCTGGCAACGATTTTTCTTTAGAAATTAGTGATCTGGCAACCTTCGTGTCACGTGACACGTGCGTCACGTTTTTGCACACCATGGGCTAAATGGTCAGGTCACATGGACCCCGAAGGCTCAGAGAAGGTTGGGGGAGAGGACCCACTGGGGGAGAGGACCCACTGGAACAGCTGCTAGGAGACAGATGGTAGCCTTCCTTGCACAGTGCATGGATCTTCCGTACACGGAGCCACGGCTAAACGTCCCATCCGACGGACGGCGGCCTTTCCAAGCCCATCGGTGTCCCCTACTGACCGTGGGTAGGGCGGGGAATTTTGCGGAGATAAATCTCAACACTGACCCAGCTGGGACTCGAACCTGGGAACTACAGATTACGAGCCTGACGCGCTACCGACTGAGCCATCCCCGCCCCACAAGTTGGATGGCCTTAACGGAAGTCTTCCGTCTCCTAGCAGCCTGTCTAGTGAGTTCCCAAACTTTCTCTGAGCCAATGAGGCCCTGTGACTTGACCATTTAGCCCATTGTGAACAAAAGAAGCGTCACTCAGAGGTAAAGAACCCAACTATCTTTAAATCTTTAATCTCAATATTTTTGGGGATGTTACAGAACTCTGAATTTATCGTAGCATTAACATAGAATAAAATTACAATTCCATGTTGTTGCTTCTCTGTATGGGGCGGGAGTGGCTCAGTCGGTAGCGCGCCAGGCACGTAATCTGTAGTTCCCAGGTTCGAGTCCCAGCTGGGTCAGCGTTGAGATTTATCTCCACAAAATTCCCCGCCCTGCCCACGGTCAGTAGGCGACACCGATGGGCTTGGAAAGGCCGCCGTCCGTCGGATGGGACGTTAAACCGTGGCCCCGTGTGCGGGAGACCCATACCCTGTGCACGTTAAAGAACACGCTGGATGGCCTTGACGGGGGGCTACCATCTCTCTCCTAACAGCTGTTCCAGTGGGTCCCCTCCTCCAACCTTCTCTGAGCCTTCGGGGTTCATGTGACCTGGCCATTTAGCCCATGGTTTGCAAAAAAGTGCCGCTCAGAGGTAAAACAACCCAACCCAAAGCCTCTCTGTACTTGATGTCTCGTGGTCAACGAAGACGGTTAAAAAAATCTCTGTTTTGACGACTTCGTGTATTATATTTCCGAAAATACAGCAACGCAATTGTTGAGCAAAGGAGCTTCAATCGAGAAAAAGGCATCATTATAATCAGAGCAGAATAAGATTGAAGGAGAGAGCGAACGAAGGTTGTCTGCCTGCCACTGATAAACCACTGCGAAAGATAATTAGTGGCACAGGTTGAGCAGGTTTGTTGCGTGCGAAGCAACTGCAGTCTAGCTCTATTTACCGACGACTTCAATTTGCTTTTTTCGTGGCTTTAACTTAGTTCTCTTCTTGGAAGTAGTCTCCCTCGTGCATACTGTACCGTTGCTATCGCAACCTATAATCACTGTCGGCATCTGCGTCAACCCCTTCAAAGTATAGGGACAAAAGAAAGCCCAATTTCGCCGATGTTGATTCATAAATAAGTTCTAAGATTTGCGAGCTCCTACGGTTCGTTATCTGAAGTAATAAAATCTGTGAATCGTGTTCACAAATTGTATAATGATTTTTTTTTTCTTATAACTGATCGAATTTGTTTGAGAATATATTTTAATTTTCTTGTCCCGTGGCCGAGTGGTTAGCGCGCTTGGCTACTGATCTAAGGGACCTGGGTTCGAGTCCCGGATTAGGCATGGATGTGTGTGTCGTTTTTCTGCTGAGGTCCTGCCATCCTCTCAGATCTCCTACTATGGCATATAAACTGACAGGCTCCTGTCAGACCTCTGTGGCAAGCAGCTGCTTGAGGGGGTATTTATTTTTATTTTTTATTTTCACTGAAGAGAAACTTTAAAAATCACTCAAAGCAGTTTCATACAGAAATGTGGCTAAAGTATATTTCTTATTTGCTCTTGAGGCCTTAAGCTCTCAATAAGCAATTAAAATGCACTAACTTGGCTGAATTGTTAGCGTGCTTGGCTACAATTGTGAACACGATTCACAGAGGACCTGGGTCGATCAGAGGACCTGGGTTCGAGCCCTGGTATTGTGAACACGATTTGTGAGCACGATTCTCAGAGGACCTGGGTCGATCAGAGGACCTGGGTTCGAGTCCCGGGTAAAGCTTGGACGTAATTTGTGAACACGATTCACAGAGGACCTGGGTCGATCAGAGGACCTGGGTTCGAGCCCTGGTATTGAGAACACGATTTGTGAGCACGATTCTCAGATGACCTGGGTCGATCAGAGGACCTGGGTTCGAGTCCCGGGTAAGGCTTGGACGTAATTTGTGAACACGATTCACAGAGGACCTGGGTCGATCAGAGGACCTGGGTTCGAGCCCCGGGTAAGGCTTGGACGTTTGTGCTACCTTTCTGCTAAGATCCTGTCATCCTCACATACCTTCTACTATGATGCATAAACCGAAAAGCATGTGTCACAGCTCTTTGACAAACAGCTTCTTAAGGGGATATTCGCTTTTTTATTCAACCTCCAATACAATGGTGTACAGTCGCTCAAAAATCCGAACACTATGGTTGAATACAGAATTTAGAAAAAATATCTGGCTTTAGAAATTAATGGTCTGGCAACCTTCGTCTACGTAGACGTCAAAAGTGTCTGCAGCTGAAGCTTAAGAAATGTTGTGCTAAGGTTAAGAAAATTACCTTCAACACTGAAGGTCTGAAAGATCCAGATATAGCCATACCATGATAGCCCTCCCCCAACCTTCTTTGAGCCTTCGGGGTCCATGCGACCTGGCCATTTAGCCCATGGTGTGCAAAAAAGTGCCGCTCTGAGGTAAAACAACCCAACCCAACTCAACTCTTCAATGACCTTTATCATTTATTTCTCTTTAACGGATACATAAATTGCTGACGCGGATATTCGCATGACCTCCATGATAAGCATCATCAATCTACGTCACATCCTTCATTACGTTTTCATTTCAATTTCCGGGAAAGTATATTACTGGTAATGAAATAAAAAGGGAAAGACTCATAAAGTATCAGATGGTTTCGTGTTCTTCTGAATATGTTTAAAACTCGCCAAATAACTTTTTTACTTTCCGATTCGAAGTACTGTGATCACGAGAGCAATAGATGCCAGTTCCGATTAGAAAATAATTTTCAGATATTTCTAAACTATAAAAGAGTGGCTTTCGCAAATGCTCTCTGTTTATCAATTCGGAAACAATTTCAGGAAAAATTTAAATTAAAGAGCTGAAATGCTGCATTTAGGCATGCACTCTCCTCCAACATACACTCTGTCGCAAAAAGCAACGGGATCCTTCTACGCTATGTGAATGGAGTTGGATTGGATTGTTTTACCTCTGAGCGGCACTTTTTTGCACACCATGGGCTAAATGGCCAAGTCACATGGACCCCGAAGGTTCAGAGAAGGTTGGGGGAGGGGACCCACTGGAACAGCTGTTGGGAGACAGATGGTAGCCTCCCGTCAAGGCCATCCAACGTGTTCTTTAATTTGCACAGTTTATGCCTCTCCCGCACACGGGGCCACGGCTTAACGTCCCATCCGACGGACGGCGGCCTTTCCAAGCCCATCGGTGTCCCCTACTGCCCGTGGGCAGGGCGGAGAAATTTTACGGAGATAAATCTCAACGCTGACCTAGCTGGGACTCGAACCTGGGAA
>JAWZYU010001016.1:0-54657 GCA_038380435.1 Ryuthela nishihirai | reverse complement strand
CAACAAACGCCGCTCGAATAGACCCCACAAACCGTCCCGCGAAGAGAAAACCCAAAATGCCCCTCGAGGAGACCTCACGAAATGCCCCACGAGACCCCGCAAAATGCCCCACGAGGAGACACACAAACGAACCTCGAGGAGACCCCACAAAACGCCCAGCGAGAAGACTCCACAAAACAATCCCGCGAGGAGACCCCACAAAACACCCCGCAAGGAGACCCCACAAAACGCCCTGCAAGACCCACAAACACCGCTCGAGGAGACCCCACAAAACGCCCCGCGAGACCCCGCAAACACCCCTCGAGGAGACCCACAAAACGGCCTGCGACACCCCACAAACTCCCCTCGAGACCCCACAAAACGCCCCACGAGGAGACACCACAAAACGCCCCACGAGGAGACACCACAAAACGCCCCACGAGGAGACACCATAAAACGCCCCACGAGGAGACACCACAAAACGCCCCACGTGGGGACACCACAAACGACCCTCGAATAGACCCCACAAACCGTCCCGCGAAGAGAAAACCCAAAATGCCCCTCGAGGAGACCTCACGAAATGCCCCACGAGACCCCGCAAAATGCCCCACGAGGAGACACACAAACGAACCTCGAGGAGACCCCACAAAACGCCCAGCGAGAAGACTCCACAAAACAATCCCGCGAGGAGACCCCACAAAACACCCCGCAAGGAGACCCCACAAAACGCCCTGCAAGACCCACAAACACCGCTCGAGGAGACCCCACAAAACGCCCCGCGAGACCCCGCAAACACCCCTCGAGGAGACCCACAAAACGGCCTGCGACACCCCACAAACTCCCCTCGAGACCCCACAAAACGCCCCACGAGGAGACACCACAAAACGCCCCACGAGGAGACACCATAAAACGCCCCACGAGGAGACACCACAAAACGCCCCACGTGGGGACACCACAAACGACCCTCGAGGAGACTCCACAAAACGCCCAGCGAGGAGACACACAAACGACCCTCGTGGAGACCCCACAAAACGCCCCCACCAGGAGACCCCACAAAACGCCCCGCGAGAGCAACAAACGCCGCTCGAATAGACCCCACAAACCGTCCCGCGAAGAGAAAACCCAAAATGCCCCTCGAGGAGACCTCACGAAATGCCCCACGAGACCCCGCAAAATGCCCCACGAGGAGACACACAAACGAACCTCGAGGAGACCCCACAAAACGCCCAGCGAGAAGACTCCACAAAACAATCCCGCGAGGAGACCCCACAAAACACCCCGCAAGGAGACCCCACAAAACGCCCTGCAAGACCCACAAACACCGCTCGAGGAGACCCCACAAAACGCCCCGCGAGACCCCGCAAACACCCCTCGAGGAGACCCACAAAACGGCCTGCGACACCCCACAAACTCCCCTCGAGACCCCACAAAACGCCCCACGAGGAGACACCACAAAACGCCCCACGAGGAGACACCATAAAACGCCCCACGAGGAGACACCACAAAACGCCCCACGTGGGGACACCACAAACGACCCTCGAGGAGACTCCACAAAACGCCCAGCGAGGAGACACACAAACGACCCTCGTGGAGACCCCACAAAACGCCCCCACCAGGAGACCCCACAAAACGCCCCGCGAGAGCAACAAACGCCGCTCGAATAGACCCCACAAACCGTCCCGCGAAGAGAAAACCCAAAATGCCCCTCGAGGAGACCTCACGAAATGCCCCACGAGACCCCGCAAAATGCCCCACGAGGAGACACACAAACGAACCTCGAGGAGACCCCACAAAACGCCCAGCGAGAAGACTCCACAAAACAATCCCGCGAGGAGACCCCACAAAACACCCCGCAAGGAGACCCCACAAAACGCCCTGCAAGACCCACAAACACCGCTCGAGGAGACCCCACAAAACGCCCCGCGAGACCCCGCAAACACCCCTCGAGGAGACCCACAAAACGGCCTGCGACACCCCACAAACTCCCCTCGAGACCCCACAAAACGCCCCACGAGGAGACACCACAAAACGCCCCACGAGGAGACACCATAAAACGCCCCACGAGGAGACACCACAAAACGCCCCACGTGGGGACACCACAAACGACCCTCGAGGAGACTCCACAAAACGCCCAGCGAGGAGACACACAAACGACCCTCGTGGAGACCCCACAAAACGCCCCCACCAGGAGACCCCACAAAACGCCCCGCGAGAGCAACAAACGCCGCTCGAATAGACCCCACAAACCGTCCCGCGAAGAGAAAACCCAAAATGCCCCTCGAGGAGACCTCACGAAATGCCCCACGAGACCCCGCAAAATGCCCCACGAGGAGACACACAAACGAACCTCGAGGAGACCCCACAAAACGCCCAGCGAGAAGACTCCACAAAACAATCCCGCGAGGAGACCCCACAAAACACCCCGCAAGGAGACCCCACAAAACGCCCTGCAAGACCCACAAACACCGCTCGAGGAGACCCCACAAAACGCCCCACGAGACCCCGCAAACACCCCTCGAGGAGACCCACAAAACGGCCTGCGACACCCCACAAACTCCCCTCGAGACCCCACAAAACGCCCCACGAGGAGACACCATAAAACGCCCCACGAGGAGACACCACAAAACGCCCCACGTGGGGACACCACAAACGACCCTCGAGGAGACTCCACAAAACGCCCAGCGAGGAGACACACAAACGACCCTCGTGGAGACCCCACAAAACGCCCCCACCAGGAGACCCCACAAAACGCCCCGCGAGAGCAACAAACGCCGCTCGAATAGACCCCACAAACCGTCCCGCGAAGAGAAAACCCAAAATGCCCCTCGAGGAGACCTCACGAAATGCCCCACGAGACCCCGCAAAATGCCCCACGAGGAGACACACAAACGAACCTCGAGGAGACCCCACAAAACGCCCAGCGAGAAGACTCCACAAAACAATCCCGCGAGGAGACCCCACAAAACACCCCGCAAGGAGACCCCACAAAACGCCCTGCAAGACCCACAAACACCGCTCGAGGAGACCCCACAAAACGCCCCGCGAGACCCCGCAAACACCCCTCGAGGAGACCCACAAAACGGCCTGCGACACCCCACAAACTCCCCTCGAGACCCCACAAAACGCCCCACGAGGAGACACCACAAAACGCCCCACGAGGAGACACCATAAAACGCCCCACGAGGAGACACCACAAAACGCCCCACGTGGGGACACCACAAACGACCCTCGAGGAGACTCCACAAAACGCCCAGCGAGGAGACACACAAACGACCCTCGTGGAGACCCCACAAAACGCCCCCACCAGGAGACCCCACAAAACGCCCCGCGAGAGCAACAAACGCCGCTCGAATAGACCCCACAAACCGTCCCGCGAAGAGAAAACCCAAAATGCCCCTCGAGGAGACCTCACGAAATGCCCCACGAGACCCCGCAAAATGCCCCACGAGGAGACACACAAACGAACCTCGAGGAGACCCCACAAAACGCCCAGCGAGAAGACTCCACAAAACAATCCCGCGAGGAGACCCCACAAAACACCCCGCAAGGAGACCCCACAAAACGCCCTGCAAGACCCACAAACACCGCTCGAGGAGACCCCACAAAACGCCCCACGAGACCCCGCAAACACCCCTCGAGGAGACCCACAAAACGGCCTGCGACACCCCACAAACTCCCCTCGAGACCCCACAAAACGCCCCACGAGGAGACACCATAAAACGCCCCACGAGGAGACACCACAAAACGCCCCACGTGGGGACACCACAAACGACCCTCGAGGAGACTCCACAAAACGCCCAGCGAGGAGACACACAAACGACCCTCGTGGAGACCCCACAAAACGCCCCCACCAGGAGACCCCACAAAACGCCCCGCGAGAGCAACAAACGCCGCTCGAATAGACCCCACAAACCGTCCCGCGAAGAGAAAACCCAAAATGCCCCTCGAGGAGACCTCACGAAATGCCCCACGAGACCCCGCAAAATGCCCCACGAGACCCCGCAAAATGCCCCACGAGGAGACACACAAACGAACCTCGAGGAGACCCCACAAAACGCCCAGCGAGAAGACTCCACAAAACAATCCCGCGAGGAGACCCCACAAAACACCCCGCAAGGAGACCCCACAAAACGCCCTGCAAGACCCACAAACACCGCTCGAGGAGACCCCACAAAACGCCCCGCGAGACCCCGCAAACACCCCTCGAGGAGACCCACAAAACGGCCTGCGACACCCCACAAACTCCCCTCGAGACCCCACAAAACGCCCCACGAGGAGACACCACAAAACGCCCCACGAGGAGACACCATAAAACGCCCCACGAGGAGACACCACAAAACGCCCCACGTGGGGACACCACAAACGACCCTCGAGGAGACTCCACAAAACGCCCAGCGAGGAGACACACAAACGACCCTCGTGGAGACCCCACAAAACGCCCCCACCAGGAGACCCCACAAAACGCCCCGCGAGAGCAACAAACGCCGCTCGAATAGACCCCACAAACCGTCCCGCGAAGAGAAAACCCAAAATGCCCCTCGAGGAGACCTCACGAAATGCCCCACGAGACCCCGCAAAATGCCCCACGAGGAGACACACAAACGAACCTCGAGGAGACCCCACAAAACGCCCAGCGAGAAGACTCCACAAAACAATCCCGCGAGGAGACCCCACAAAACACCCCGCAAGGAGACCCCACAAAACGCCCTGCAAGACCCACAAACACCGCTCGAGGAGACCCCACAAAACGCCCCGCGAGACCCCGCAAACACCCCTCGAGGAGACCCACAAAACGGCCTGCGACACCCCACAAACTCCCCTCGAGACCCCACAAAACGCCCCACGAGGAGACACCACAAAACGCCCCACGAGGAGACACCATAAAACGCCCCACGAGGAGACACCACAAAACGCCCCACGTGGGGACACCACAAACGACCCTCGAGGAGACTCCACAAAACGCCCAGCGAGGAGACACACAAACGACCCTCGTGGAGACCCCACAAAACGCCCCCACCAGGAGACCCCACAAAACGCCCCGCGAGAGCAACAAACGCCGCTCGAATAGACCCCACAAACCGTCCCGCGAAGAGAAAACCCAAAATGCCCCTCGAGGAGACCTCACGAAATGCCCCACGAGACCCCGCAAAATGCCCCACGAGGAGACACACAAACGAACCTCGAGGAGACCCCACAAAACGCCCAGCGAGAAGACTCCACAAAACAATCCCGCGAGGAGACCCCACAAAACACCCCGCAAGGAGACCCCACAAAACGCCCTGCAAGACCCACAAACACCGCTCGAGGAGACCCCACAAAACGCCCCGCGAGACCCCGCAAACACCCCTCGAGGAGACCCACAAAACGGCCTGCGACACCCCACAAACTCCCCTCGAGACCCCACAAAACGCCCCACGAGGAGACACCACAAAACGCCCCACGAGGAGACACCACAAAACGCCCCACGAGGAGACACCATAAAACGCCCCACGAGGAGACACCACAAAACGCCCCACGTGGGGACACCACAAACGACCCTCGAATAGACCCCACAAACCGTCCCGCGAAGAGAAAACCCAAAATGCCCCTCGAGGAGACCTCACGAAATGCCCCACGAGACCCCGCAAAATGCCCCACGAGGAGACACACAAACGAACCTCGAGGAGACCCCACAAAACGCCCAGCGAGAAGACTCCACAAAACAATCCCGCGAGGAGACCCCACAAAACACCCCGCAAGGAGACCCCACAAAACGCCCTGCAAGACCCACAAACACCGCTCGAGGAGACCCCACAAAACGCCCCACGAGACCCCGCAAACACCCCTCGAGGAGACCCACAAAACGGCCTGCGACACCCCACAAACTCCCCTCGAGACCCCACAAAACGCCCCACGAGGAGACACCATAAAACGCCCCACGAGGAGACACCACAAAACGCCCCACGTGGGGACACCACAAACGACCCTCGAGGAGACTCCACAAAACGCCCAGCGAGGAGACACACAAACGACCCTCGTGGAGACCCCACAAAACGCCCCCACCAGGAGACCCCACAAAACGCCCCGCGAGAGCAACAAACGCCGCTCGAATAGACCCCACAAACCGTCCCGCGAAGAGAAAACCCAAAATGCCCCTCGAGGAGACCTCACGAAATGCCCCACGAGACCCCGCAAAATGCCCCACGAGGAGACACACAAACGAACCTCGAGGAGACCCCACAAAACGCCCAGCGAGAAGACTCCACAAAACAATCCCGCGAGGAGACCCCACAAAACACCCCGCAAGGAGACCCCACAAAACGCCCTGCAAGACCCACAAACACCGCTCGAGGAGACCCCACAAAACGCCCCACGAGACCCCGCAAACACCCCTCGAGGAGACCCACAAAACGGCCTGCGACACCCCACAAACTCCCCTCGAGACCCCACAAAACGCCCCACGAGGAGACACCATAAAACGCCCCACGAGGAGACACCACAAAACGCCCCACGTGGGGACACCACAAACGACCCTCGAATAGACCCCACAAACCGTCCCGCGAAGAGAAAACCCAAAATGCCCCTCGAGGAGACCTCACGAAATGCCCCACGAGACCCCGCAAAATGCCCCACGAGGAGACACACAAACGAACCTCGAGGAGACCCCACAAAACGCCCAGCGAGAAGACTCCACAAAACAATCCCGCGAGGAGACCCCACAAAACACCCCGCAAGGAGACCCCACAAAACGCCCTGCAAGACCCACAAACACCGCTCGAGGAGACCCCACAAAACGCCCCGCGAGACCCCGCAAACACCCCTCGAGGAGACCCACAAAACGGCCTGCGACACCCCACAAACTCCCCTCGAGACCCCACAAAACGCCCCACGAGGAGACACCACAAAACGCCCCACGAGGAGACACCATAAAACGCCCCACGAGGAGACACCACAAAACGCCCCACGTGGGGACACCACAAACGACCCTCGAGGAGACTCCACAAAACGCCCAGCGAGGAGACACACAAACGACCCTCGTGGAGACCCCACAAAACGCCCCCACCAGGAGACCCCACAAAACGCCCCGCGAGAGCAACAAACGCCGCTCGAATAGACCCCACAAACCGTCCCGCGAAGAGAAAACCCAAAATGCCCCTCGAGGAGACCTCACGAAATGCCCCACGAGACCCCGCAAAATGCCCCACGAGGAGACACACAAACGAACCTCGAGGAGACCCCACAAAACGCCCAGCGAGAAGACTCCACAAAACAATCCCGCGAGGAGACCCCACAAAACACCCCGCAAGGAGACCCCACAAAACGCCCTGCAAGACCCACAAACACCGCTCGAGGAGACCCCACAAAACGCCCCACGAGACCCCGCAAACACCCCTCGAGGAGACCCACAAAACGGCCTGCGACACCCCACAAACTCCCCTCGAGACCCCACAAAACGCCCCACGAGGAGACACCATAAAACGCCCCACGAGGAGACACCACAAAACGCCCCACGTGGGGACACCACAAACGACCCTCGAATAGACCCCACAAACCGTCCCGCGAAGAGAAAACCCAAAATGCCCCTCGAGGAGACCTCACGAAATGCCCCACGAGACCCCGCAAAATGCCCCACGAGGAGACACACAAACGAACCTCGAGGAGACCCCACAAAACGCCCAGCGAGAAGACTCCACAAAACAATCCCGCGAGGAGACCCCACAAAACACCCCGCAAGGAGACCCCACAAAACGCCCTGCAAGACCCACAAACACCGCTCGAGGAGACCCCACAAAACGCCCCGCGAGACCCCGCAAACACCCCTCGAGGAGACCCACAAAACGGCCTGCGACACCCCACAAACTCCCCTCGAGACCCCACAAAACGCCCCACGAGGAGACACCACAAAACGCCCCACGAGGAGACACCACAAAACGCCCCACGAGGAGACACCACAAAACGCCCCACGTGGGGACACCACAAACGACCCTCGAATAGACCCCACAAACCGTCCCGCGAAGAGAAAACCCAAAATGCCCCTCGAGGAGACCTCACGAAATGCCCCACGAGACCCCGCAAAATGCCCCACGAGACCCCGCAAAATGCCCCACGAGGAGACACACAAACGAACCTCGAGGAGACCCCACAAAACGCCCAGCGAGAAGACTCCACAAAACAATCCCGCGAGGAGACCCCACAAAACACCCCGCAAGGAGACCCCACAAAACGCCCTGCAAGACCCACAAACACCGCTCGAGGAGACCCCACAAAACGCCCCGCGAGACCCCGCAAACACCCCTCGAGGAGACCCACAAAACGGCCTGCGACACCCCACAAACTCCCCTCGAGACCCCACAAAACGCCCCACGAGGAGACACCACAAAACGCCCCACGAGGAGACACCATAAAACGCCCCACGAGGAGACACCACAAAACGCCCCACGTGGGGACACCACAAACGACCCTCGAGGAGACTCCACAAAACGCCCAGCGAGGAGACACACAAACGACCCTCGTGGAGACCCCACAAAACGCCCCCACCAGGAGACCCCACAAAACGCCCCGCGAGAGCAACAAACGCCGCTCGAATAGACCCCACAAACCGTCCCGCGAAGAGAAAACCCAAAATGCCCCTCGAGGAGACCTCACGAAATGCCCCACGAGACCCCGCAAAATGCCCCACGAGGAGACACACAAACGAACCTCGAGGAGACCCCACAAAACGCCCAGCGAGAAGACTCCACAAAACAATCCCGCGAGGAGACCCCACAAAACACCCCGCAAGGAGACCCCACAAAACGCCCTGCAAGACCCACAAACACCGCTCGAGGAGACCCCACAAAACGCCCCGCGAGACCCCGCAAACACCCCTCGAGGAGACCCACAAAACGGCCTGCGACACCCCACAAACTCCCCTCGAGACCCCACAAAACGCCCCACGAGGAGACACCACAAAACGCCCCACGAGGAGACACCATAAAACGCCCCACGAGGAGACACCACAAAACGCCCCACGTGGGGACACCACAAACGACCCTCGAGGAGACTCCACAAAACGCCCAGCGAGGAGACACACAAACGACCCTCGTGGAGACCCCACAAAACGCCCCCACCAGGAGACCCCACAAAACGCCCCGCGAGAGCAACAAACGCCGCTCGAATAGACCCCACAAACCGTCCCGCGAAGAGAAAACCCAAAATGCCCCTCGAGGAGACCTCACGAAATGCCCCACGAGACCCCGCAAAATGCCCCACGAGACCCCGCAAAATGCCCCACGAGGAGACACACAAACGAACCTCGAGGAGACCCCACAAAACGCCCAGCGAGAAGACTCCACAAAACAATCCCGCGAGGAGACCCCACAAAACACCCCGCAAGGAGACCCCACAAAACGCCCTGCAAGACCCACAAACACCGCTCGAGGAGACCCCACAAAACGCCCCACGAGACCCCGCAAACACCCCTCGAGGAGACCCACAAAACGGCCTGCGACACCCCACAAACTCCCCTCGAGACCCCACAAAACGCCCCACGAGGAGACACCATAAAACGCCCCACGAGGAGACACCACAAAACGCCCCACGTGGGGACACCACAAACGACCCTCGAGGAGACTCCACAAAACGCCCAGCGAGGAGACACACAAACGACCCTCGTGGAGACCCCACAAAACGCCCCCACCAGGAGACCCCACAAAACGCCCCGCGAGAGCAACAAACGCCGCTCGAATAGACCCCACAAACCGTCCCGCGAAGAGAAAACCCAAAATGCCCCTCGAGGAGACCTCACGAAATGCCCCACGAGACCCCGCAAAATGCCCCACGAGGAGACACACAAACGAACCTCGAGGAGACCCCACAAAACGCCCAGCGAGAAGACTCCACAAAACAATCCCGCGAGGAGACCCCACAAAACACCCCGCAAGGAGACCCCACAAAACGCCCTGCAAGACCCACAAACACCGCTCGAGGAGACCCCACAAAACGCCCCGCGAGACCCCGCAAACACCCCTCGAGGAGACCCACAAAACGGCCTGCGACACCCCACAAACTCCCCTCGAGACCCCACAAAACGCCCCACGAGGAGACACCACAAAACGCCCCACGAGGAGACACCATAAAACGCCCCACGAGGAGACACCACAAAACGCCCCACGTGGGGACACCACAAACGACCCTCGAGGAGACTCCACAAAACGCCCAGCGAGGAGACACACAAACGACCCTCGTGGAGACCCCACAAAACGCCCCCACCAGGAGACCCCACAAAACGCCCCGCGAGAGCAACAAACGCCGCTCGAATAGACCCCACAAACCGTCCCGCGAAGAGAAAACCCAAAATGCCCCTCGAGGAGACCTCACGAAATGCCCCACGAGACCCCGCAAAATGCCCCACGAGGAGACACACAAACGAACCTCGAGGAGACCCCACAAAACGCCCAGCGAGAAGACTCCACAAAACAATCCCGCGAGGAGACCCCACAAAACACCCCGCAAGGAGACCCCACAAAACGCCCTGCAAGACCCACAAACACCGCTCGAGGAGACCCCACAAAACGCCCCGCGAGACCCCGCAAACACCCCTCGAGGAGACCCACAAAACGGCCTGCGACACCCCACAAACTCCCCTCGAGACCCCACAAAACGCCCCACGAGGAGACACCACAAAACGCCCCACGAGGAGACACCACAAAACGCCCCACGAGGAGACACCATAAAACGCCCCACGAGGAGACACCACAAAACGCCCCACGTGGGGACACCACAAACGACCCTCGAGGAGACTCCACAAAACGCCCAGCGAGGAGACACACAAACGACCCTCGTGGAGACCCCACAAAACGCCCCCACCAGGAGACCCCACAAAACGCCCCGCGAGAGCAACAAACGCCGCTCGAATAGACCCCACAAACCGTCCCGCGAAGAGAAAACCCAAAATGCCCCTCGAGGAGACCTCACGAAATGCCCCACGAGACCCCGCAAAATGCCCCACGAGGAGACACACAAACGAACCTCGAGGAGACCCCACAAAACGCCCAGCGAGAAGACTCCACAAAACAATCCCGCGAGGAGACCCCACAAAACACCCCGCAAGGAGACCCCACAAAACGCCCTGCAAGACCCACAAACACCGCTCGAGGAGACCCCACAAAACGCCCCACGAGACCCCGCAAACACCCCTCGAGGAGACCCACAAAACGGCCTGCGACACCCCACAAACTCCCCTCGAGACCCCACAAAACGCCCCACGAGGAGACACCATAAAACGCCCCACGAGGAGACACCACAAAACGCCCCACGTGGGGACACCACAAACGACCCTCGAGGAGACTCCACAAAACGCCCAGCGAGGAGACACACAAACGACCCTCGTGGAGACCCCACAAAACGCCCCCACCAGGAGACCCCACAAAACGCCCCGCGAGAGCAACAAACGCCGCTCGAATAGACCCCACAAACCGTCCCGCGAAGAGAAAACCCAAAATGCCCCTCGAGGAGACCTCACGAAATGCCCCACGAGACCCCGCAAAATGCCCCACGAGGAGACACACAAACGAACCTCGAGGAGACCCCACAAAACGCCCAGCGAGAAGACTCCACAAAACAATCCCGCGAGGAGACCCCACAAAACACCCCGCAAGGAGACCCCACAAAACGCCCTGCAAGACCCACAAACACCGCTCGAGGAGACCCCACAAAACGCCCCGCGAGACCCCGCAAACACCCCTCGAGGAGACCCACAAAACGGCCTGCGACACCCCACAAACTCCCCTCGAGACCCCACAAAACGCCCCACGAGGAGACACCACAAAACGCCCCACGAGGAGACACCATAAAACGCCCCACGAGGAGACACCACAAAACGCCCCACGTGGGGACACCACAAACGACCCTCGAGGAGACTCCACAAAACGCCCAGCGAGGAGACACACAAACGACCCTCGTGGAGACCCCACAAAACGCCCCCACCAGGAGACCCCACAAAACGCCCCGCGAGAGCAACAAACGCCGCTCGAATAGACCCCACAAACCGTCCCGCGAAGAGAAAACCCAAAATGCCCCTCGAGGAGACCTCACGAAATGCCCCACGAGACCCCGCAAAATGCCCCACGAGGAGACACACAAACGAACCTCGAGGAGACCCCACAAAACGCCCAGCGAGAAGACTCCACAAAACAATCCCGCGAGGAGACCCCACAAAACACCCCGCAAGGAGACCCCACAAAACGCCCTGCAAGACCCACAAACACCGCTCGAGGAGACCCCACAAAACGCCCCGCGAGACCCCGCAAACACCCCTCGAGGAGACCCACAAAACGGCCTGCGACACCCCACAAACTCCCCTCGAGACCCCACAAAACGCCCCACGAGGAGACACCACAAAACGCCCCACGAGGAGACACCATAAAACGCCCCACGAGGAGACACCACAAAACGCCCCACGTGGGGACACCACAAACGACCCTCGAGGAGACTCCACAAAACGCCCAGCGAGGAGACACACAAACGACCCTCGTGGAGACCCCACAAAACGCCCCCACCAGGAGACCCCACAAAACGCCCCGCGAGAGCAACAAACGCCGCTCGAATAGACCCCACAAACCGTCCCGCGAAGAGAAAACCCAAAATGCCCCTCGAGGAGACCTCACGAAATGCCCCACGAGACCCCGCAAAATGCCCCACGAGGAGACACACAAACGAACCTCGAGGAGACCCCACAAAACGCCCAGCGAGAAGACTCCACAAAACAATCCCGCGAGGAGACCCCACAAAACACCCCGCAAGGAGACCCCACAAAACGCCCTGCAAGACCCACAAACACCGCTCGAGGAGACCCCACAAAACGCCCCGCGAGACCCCGCAAACACCCCTCGAGGAGACCCACAAAACGGCCTGCGACACCCCACAAACTCCCCTCGAGACCCCACAAAACGCCCCACGAGGAGACACCACAAAACGCCCCACGAGGAGACACCATAAAACGCCCCACGAGGAGACACCACAAAACGCCCCACGTGGGGACACCACAAACGACCCTCGAGGAGACTCCACAAAACGCCCAGCGAGGAGACACACAAACGACCCTCGTGGAGACCCCACAAAACGCCCCCACCAGGAGACCCCACAAAACGCCCCGCGAGAGCAACAAACGCCGCTCGAATAGACCCCACAAACCGTCCCGCGAAGAGAAAACCCAAAATGCCCCTCGAGGAGACCTCACGAAATGCCCCACGAGACCCCGCAAAATGCCCCACGAGGAGACACACAAACGAACCTCGAGGAGACCCCACAAAACGCCCAGCGAGAAGACTCCACAAAACAATCCCGCGAGGAGACCCCACAAAACACCCCGCAAGGAGACCCCACAAAACGCCCTGCAAGACCCACAAACACCGCTCGAGGAGACCCCACAAAACGCCCCGCGAGACCCCGCAAACACCCCTCGAGGAGACCCACAAAACGGCCTGCGACACCCCACAAACTCCCCTCGAGACCCCACAAAACGCCCCACGAGGAGACACCACAAAACGCCCCACGAGGAGACACCATAAAACGCCCCACGAGGAGACACCACAAAACGCCCCACGTGGGGACACCACAAACGACCCTCGAGGAGACTCCACAAAACGCCCAGCGAGGAGACACACAAACGACCCTCGTGGAGACCCCACAAAACGCCCCCACCAGGAGACCCCACAAAACGCCCCGCGAGAGCAACAAACGCCGCTCGAATAGACCCCACAAACCGTCCCGCGAAGAGAAAACCCAAAATGCCCCTCGAGGAGACCTCACGAAATGCCCCACGAGACCCCGCAAAATGCCCCACGAGGAGACACACAAACGAACCTCGAGGAGACCCCACAAAACGCCCAGCGAGAAGACTCCACAAAACAATCCCGCGAGGAGACCCCACAAAACACCCCGCAAGGAGACCCCACAAAACGCCCTGCAAGACCCACAAACACCGCTCGAGGAGACCCCACAAAACGCCCCGCGAGACCCCGCAAACACCCCTCGAGGAGACCCACAAAACGGCCTGCGACACCCCACAAACTCCCCTCGAGACCCCACAAAACGCCCCACGAGGAGACACCACAAAACGCCCCACGAGGAGACACCATAAAACGCCCCACGAGGAGACACCACAAAACGCCCCACGTGGGGACACCACAAACGACCCTCGAGGAGACTCCACAAAACGCCCAGCGAGGAGACACACAAACGACCCTCGTGGAGACCCCACAAAACGCCCCCACCAGGAGACCCCACAAAACGCCCCGCGAGAGCAACAAACGCCGCTCGAATAGACCCCACAAACCGTCCCGCGAAGAGAAAACCCAAAATGCCCCTCGAGGAGACCTCACGAAATGCCCCACGAGACTCCGCAAAATGCCCCACGAGGAGACACACAAACGAACCTCGAGGAGACCCCACAAAACGCCCAGCGAGAAGACTCCACAAAACAATCCCGCGAGGAGACCCCACAAAACACCCCGCAAGGAGACCCCACAAAACGCCCTGCAAGACCCACAAACACCGCTCGAGGAGACCCCACAAAACGCCCCGCGAGACCCCGCAAACACCCCTCGAGGAGACCCACAAAACGGCCTGCGACACCCCACAAACTCCCCTCGAGACCCCACAAAACGCCCCACGAGGAGACACCACAAAACGCCCCACGAGGAGACACCATAAAACGCCCCACGAGGAGACACCACAAAACGCCCCACGTGGGGACACCACAAACGACCCTCGAATAGACCCCACAAACCGTCCCGCGAAGAGAAAACCCAAAATGCCCCTCGAGGAGACCTCACGAAATGCCCCACGAGACCCCGCAAAATGCCCCACGAGGAGACACACAAACGAACCTCGAGGAGACCCCACAAAACGCCCAGCGAGAAGACTCCACAAAACAATCCCGCGAGGAGACCCCACAAAACACCCCGCAAGGAGACCCCACAAAACGCCCTGCAAGACCCACAAACACCGCTCGAGGAGACCCCACAAAACGCCCCACGAGACCCCGCAAACACCCCTCGAGGAGACCCACAAAACGGCCTGCGACACCCCACAAACTCCCCTCGAGACCCCACAAAACGCCCCACGAGGAGACACCATAAAACGCCCCACGAGGAGACACCACAAAACGCCCCACGTGGGGACACCACAAACGACCCTCGAATAGACCCCACAAACCGTCCCGCGAAGAGAAAACCCAAAATGCCCCTCGAGGAGACCTCACGAAATGCCCCACGAGACCCCGCAAAATGCCCCACGAGGAGACACACAAACGAACCTCGAGGAGACCCCACAAAACGCCCAGCGAGAAGACTCCACAAAACAATCCCGCGAGGAGACCCCACAAAACACCCCGCAAGGAGACCCCACAAAACGCCCTGCAAGACCCACAAACACCGCTCGAGGAGACCCCACAAAACGCCCCGCGAGACCCCGCAAACACCCCTCGAGGAGACCCACAAAACGGCCTGCGACACCCCACAAACTCCCCTCGAGACCCCACAAAACGCCCCACGAGGAGACACCACAAAACGCCCCACGAGGAGACACCACAAAACGCCCCACGAGGAGACACCACAAAACGCCCCACGTGGGGACACCACAAACGACCCTCGAATAGACCCCACAAACCGTCCCGCGAAGAGAAAACCCAAAATGCCCCTCGAGGAGACCTCACGAAATGCCCCACGAGACCCCGCAAAATGCCCCACGAGACCCCGCAAAATGCCCCACGAGGAGACACACAAACGAACCTCGAGGAGACCCCACAAAACGCCCAGCGAGAAGACTCCACAAAACAATCCCGCGAGGAGACCCCACAAAACACCCCGCAAGGAGACCCCACAAAACGCCCTGCAAGACCCACAAACACCGCTCGAGGAGACCCCACAAAACGCCCCGCGAGACCCCGCAAACACCCCTCGAGGAGACCCACAAAACGGCCTGCGACACCCCACAAACTCCCCTCGAGACCCCACAAAACGCCCCACGAGGAGACACCACAAAACGCCCCACGAGGAGACACCATAAAACGCCCCACGAGGAGACACCACAAAACGCCCCACGTGGGGACACCACAAACGACCCTCGAGGAGACTCCACAAAACGCCCAGCGAGGAGACACACAAACGACCCTCGTGGAGACCCCACAAAACGCCCCCACCAGGAGACCCCACAAAACGCCCCGCGAGAGCAACAAACGCCGCTCGAATAGACCCCACAAACCGTCCCGCGAAGAGAAAACCCAAAATGCCCCTCGAGGAGACCTCACGAAATGCCCCACGAGACCCCGCAAAATGCCCCACGAGGAGACACACAAACGAACCTCGAGGAGACCCCACAAAACGCCCAGCGAGAAGACTCCACAAAACAATCCCGCGAGGAGACCCCACAAAACACCCCGCAAGGAGACCCCACAAAACGCCCTGCAAGACCCACAAACACCGCTCGAGGAGACCCCACAAAACGCCCCGCGAGACCCCGCAAACACCCCTCGAGGAGACCCACAAAACGGCCTGCGACACCCCACAAACTCCCCTCGAGACCCCACAAAACGCCCCACGAGGAGACACCACAAAACGCCCCACGAGGAGACACCATAAAACGCCCCACGAGGAGACACCACAAAACGCCCCACGTGGGGACACCACAAACGACCCTCGAATAGACCCCACAAACCGTCCCGCGAAGAGAAAACCCAAAATGCCCCTCGAGGAGACCTCACGAAATGCCCCACGAGACCCCGCAAAATGCCCCACGAGGAGACACACAAACGAACCTCGAGGAGACCCCACAAAACGCCCAGCGAGAAGACTCCACAAAACAATCCCGCGAGGAGACCCCACAAAACACCCCGCAAGGAGACCCCACAAAACGCCCTGCAAGACCCACAAACACCGCTCGAGGAGACCCCACAAAACGCCCCGCGAGACCCCGCAAACACCCCTCGAGGAGACCCACAAAACGGCCTGCGACACCCCACAAACTCCCCTCGAGACCCCACAAAACGCCCCACGAGGAGACACCACAAAACGCCCCACGAGGAGACACCACAAAACGCCCCACGAGGAGACACCACAAAACGCCCCACGTGGGGACACCACAAACGACCCTCGAATAGACCCCACAAACCGTCCCGCGAAGAGAAAACCCAAAATGCCCCTCGAGGAGACCTCACGAAATGCCCCACGAGACCCCGCAAAATGCCCCACGAGGAGACACACAAACGAACCTCGAGGAGACCCCACAAAACGCCCAGCGAGAAGACTCCACAAAACAATCCCGCGAGGAGACCCCACAAAACACCCCGCAAGGAGACCCCACAAAACGCCCTGCAAGACCCACAAACACCGCTCGAGGAGACCCCACAAAACGCCCCACGAGACCCCGCAAACACCCCTCGAGGAGACCCACAAAACGGCCTGCGACACCCCACAAACTCCCCTCGAGACCCCACAAAACGCCCCACGAGGAGACACCATAAAACGCCCCACGAGGAGACACCACAAAACGCCCCACGTGGGGACACCACAAACGACCCTCGAGGAGACTCCACAAAACGCCCAGCGAGGAGACACACAAACGACCCTCGTGGAGACCCCACAAAACGCCCCCACCAGGAGACCCCACAAAACGCCCCGCGAGAGCAACAAACGCCGCTCGAATAGACCCCACAAACCGTCCCGCGAAGAGAAAACCCAAAATGCCCCTCGAGGAGACCTCACGAAATGCCCCACGAGACCCCGCAAAATGCCCCACGAGGAGACACACAAACGAACCTCGAGGAGACCCCACAAAACGCCCAGCGAGAAGACTCCACAAAACAATCCCGCGAGGAGACCCCACAAAACACCCCGCAAGGAGACCCCACAAAACGCCCTGCAAGACCCACAAACACCGCTCGAGGAGACCCCACAAAACGCCCCGCGAGACCCCGCAAACACCCCTCGAGGAGACCCACAAAACGGCCTGCGACACCCCACAAACTCCCCTCGAGACCCCACAAAACGCCCCACGAGGAGACACCACAAAACGCCCCACGAGGAGACACCATAAAACGCCCCACGAGGAGACACCACAAAACGCCCCACGTGGGGACACCACAAACGACCCTCGAGGAGACTCCACAAAACGCCCAGCGAGGAGACACACAAACGACCCTCGTGGAGACCCCACAAAACGCCCCCACCAGGAGACCCCACAAAACGCCCCGCGAGAGCAACAAACGCCGCTCGAATAGACCCCACAAACCGTCCCGCGAAGAGAAAACCCAAAATGCCCCTCGAGGAGACCTCACGAAATGCCCCACGAGACCCCGCAAAATGCCCCACGAGACCCCGCAAAATGCCCCACGAGGAGACACACAAACGAACCTCGAGGAGACCCCACAAAACGCCCAGCGAGAAGACTCCACAAAACAATCCCGCGAGGAGACCCCACAAAACACCCCGCAAGGAGACCCCACAAAACGCCCTGCAAGACCCACAAACACCGCTCGAGGAGACCCCACAAAACGCCCCACGAGACCCCGCAAACACCCCTCGAGGAGACCCACAAAACGGCCTGCGACACCCCACAAACTCCCCTCGAGACCCCACAAAACGCCCCACGAGGAGACACCATAAAACGCCCCACGAGGAGACACCACAAAACGCCCCACGTGGGGACACCACAAACGACCCTCGAGGAGACTCCACAAAACGCCCAGCGAGGAGACACACAAACGACCCTCGTGGAGACCCCACAAAACGCCCCCACCAGGAGACCCCACAAAACGCCCCGCGAGAGCAACAAACGCCGCTCGAATAGACCCCACAAACCGTCCCGCGAAGAGAAAACCCAAAATGCCCCTCGAGGAGACCTCACGAAATGCCCCACGAGACCCCGCAAAATGCCCCACGAGGAGACACACAAACGAACCTCGAGGAGACCCCACAAAACGCCCAGCGAGAAGACTCCACAAAACAATCCCGCGAGGAGACCCCACAAAACACCCCGCAAGGAGACCCCACAAAACGCCCTGCAAGACCCACAAACACCGCTCGAGGAGACCCCACAAAACGCCCCACGAGACCCCGCAAACACCCCTCGAGGAGACCCACAAAACGGCCTGCGACACCCCACAAACTCCCCTCGAGACCCCACAAAACGCCCCACGAGGAGACACCATAAAACGCCCCACGAGGAGACACCACAAAACGCCCCACGTGGGGACACCACAAACGACCCTCGAGGAGACTCCACAAAACGCCCAGCGAGGAGACACACAAACGACCCTCGTGGAGACCCCACAAAACGCCCCCACCAGGAGACCCCACAAAACGCCCCGCGAGAGCAACAAACGCCGCTCGAATAGACCCCACAAACCGTCCCGCGAAGAGAAAACCCAAAATGCCCCTCGAGGAGACCTCACGAAATGCCCCACGAGACCCCGCAAAATGCCCCACGAGGAGACACACAAACGAACCTCGAGGAGACCCCACAAAACGCCCAGCGAGAAGACTCCACAAAACAATCCCGCGAGGAGACCCCACAAAACACCCCGCAAGGAGACCCCACAAAACGCCCTGCAAGACCCACAAACACCGCTCGAGGAGACCCCACAAAACGCCCCGCGAGACCCCGCAAACACCCCTCGAGGAGACCCACAAAACGGCCTGCGACACCCCACAAACTCCCCTCGAGACCCCACAAAACGCCCCACGAGGAGACACCACAAAACGCCCCACGAGGAGACACCATAAAACGCCCCACGAGGAGACACCACAAAACGCCCCACGTGGGGACACCACAAACGACCCTCGAGGAGACTCCACAAAACGCCCAGCGAGGAGACACACAAACGACCCTCGTGGAGACCCCACAAAACGCCCCCACCAGGAGACCCCACAAAACGCCCCGCGAGAGCAACAAACGCCGCTCGAATAGACCCCACAAACCGTCCCGCGAAGAGAAAACCCAAAATGCCCCTCGAGGAGACCTCACGAAATGCCCCACGAGACCCCGCAAAATGCCCCACGAGGAGACACACAAACGAACCTCGAGGAGACCCCACAAAACGCCCAGCGAGAAGACTCCACAAAACAATCCCGCGAGGAGACCCCACAAAACACCCCGCAAGGAGACCCCACAAAACGCCCTGCAAGACCCACAAACACCGCTCGAGGAGACCCCACAAAACGCCCCGCGAGACCCCGCAAACACCCCTCGAGGAGACCCACAAAACGGCCTGCGACACCCCACAAACTCCCCTCGAGACCCCACAAAACGCCCCACGAGGAGACACCACAAAACGCCCCACGAGGAGACACCATAAAACGCCCCACGAGGAGACACCACAAAACGCCCCACGTGGGGACACCACAAACGACCCTCGAGGAGACTCCACAAAACGCCCAGCGAGGAGACACACAAACGACCCTCGTGGAGACCCCACAAAACGCCCCCACCAGGAGACCCCACAAAACGCCCCGCGAGAGCAACAAACGCCGCTCGAATAGACCCCACAAACCGTCCCGCGAAGAGAAAACCCAAAATGCCCCTCGAGGAGACCTCACGAAATGCCCCACGAGACCCCGCAAAATGCCCCACGAGGAGACACACAAACGAACCTCGAGGAGACCCCACAAAACGCCCAGCGAGAAGACTCCACAAAACAATCCCGCGAGGAGACCCCACAAAACACCCCGCAAGGAGACCCCACAAAACGCCCTGCAAGACCCACAAACACCGCTCGAGGAGACCCCACAAAACGCCCCGCGAGACCCCGCAAACACCCCTCGAGGAGACCCACAAAACGGCCTGCGACACCCCACAAACTCCCCTCGAGACCCCACAAAACGCCCCACGAGGAGACACCACAAAACGCCCCACGAGGAGACACCATAAAACGCCCCACGAGGAGACACCACAAAACGCCCCACGTGGGGACACCACAAACGACCCTCGAGGAGACTCCACAAAACGCCCAGCGAGGAGACACACAAACGACCCTCGTGGAGACCCCACAAAACGCCCCCACCAGGAGACCCCACAAAACGCCCCGCGAGAGCAACAAACGCCGCTCGAATAGACCCCACAAACCGTCCCGCGAAGAGAAAACCCAAAATGCCCCTCGAGGAGACCTCACGAAATGCCCCACGAGACCCCGCAAAATGCCCCACGAGGAGACACACAAACGAACCTCGAGGAGACCCCACAAAACGCCCAGCGAGAAGACTCCACAAAACAATCCCGCGAGGAGACCCCACAAAACACCCCGCAAGGAGACCCCACAAAACGCCCTGCAAGACCCACAAACACCGCTCGAGGAGACCCCACAAAACGCCCCGCGAGACCCCGCAAACACCCCTCGAGGAGACCCACAAAACGGCCTGCGACACCCCACAAACTCCCCTCGAGACCCCACAAAACGCCCCACGAGGAGACACCACAAAACGCCCCACGAGGAGACACCATAAAACGCCCCACGAGGAGACACCACAAAACGCCCCACGTGGGGACACCACAAACGACCCTCGAGGAGACTCCACAAAACGCCCAGCGAGGAGACACACAAACGACCCTCGTGGAGACCCCACAAAACGCCCCCACCAGGAGACCCCACAAAACGCCCCGCGAGAGCAACAAACGCCGCTCGAATAGACCCCACAAACCGTCCCGCGAAGAGAAAACCCAAAATGCCCCTCGAGGAGACCTCACGAAATGCCCCACGAGACCCCGCAAAATGCCCCACGAGGAGACACACAAACGAACCTCGAGGAGACCCCACAAAACGCCCAGCGAGAAGACTCCACAAAACAATCCCGCGAGGAGACCCCACAAAACACCCCGCAAGGAGACCCCACAAAACGCCCTGCAAGACCCACAAACACCGCTCGAGGAGACCCCACAAAACGCCCCGCGAGACCCCGCAAACACCCCTCGAGGAGACCCACAAAACGGCCTGCGACACCCCACAAACTCCCCTCGAGACCCCACAAAACGCCCCACGAGGAGACACCACAAAACGCCCCACGAGGAGACACCATAAAACGCCCCACGAGGAGACACCACAAAACGCCCCACGTGGGGACACCACAAACGACCCTCGAATAGACCCCACAAACCGTCCCGCGAAGAGAAAACCCAAAATGCCCCTCGAGGAGACCTCACGAAATGCCCCACGAGACCCCGCAAAATGCCCCACGAGGAGACACACAAACGAACCTCGAGGAGACCCCACAAAACGCCCAGCGAGAAGACTCCACAAAACAATCCCGCGAGGAGACCCCACAAAACACCCCGCAAGGAGACCCCACAAAACGCCCTGCAAGACCCACAAACACCGCTCGAGGAGACCCCACAAAACGCCCCGCGAGACCCCGCAAACACCCCTCGAGGAGACCCACAAAACGGCCTGCGACACCCCACAAACTCCCCTCGAGACCCCACAAAACGCCCCACGAGGAGACACCACAAAACGCCCCACGAGGAGACACCATAAAACGCCCCACGAGGAGACACCACAAAACGCCCCACGTGGGGACACCACAAACGACCCTCGAGGAGACTCCACAAAACGCCCAGCGAGGAGACACACAAACGACCCTCGTGGAGACCCCACAAAACGCCCCCACCAGGAGACCCCACAAAACGCCCCGCGAGAGCAACAAACGCCGCTCGAATAGACCCCACAAACCGTCCCGCGAAGAGAAAACCCAAAATGCCCCTCGAGGAGACCTCACGAAATGCCCCACGAGACCCCGCAAAATGCCCCACGAGGAGACACACAAACGAACCTCGAGGAGACCCCACAAAACGCCCAGCGAGAAGACTCCACAAAACAATCCCGCGAGGAGACCCCACAAAACACCCCGCAAGGAGACCCCACAAAACGCCCTGCAAGACCCACAAACACCGCTCGAGGAGACCCCACAAAACGCCCCGCGAGACCCCGCAAACACCCCTCGAGGAGACCCACAAAACGGCCTGCGACACCCCACAAACTCCCCTCGAGACCCCACAAAACGCCCCACGAGGAGACACCACAAAACGCCCCACGAGGAGACACCATAAAACGCCCCACGAGGAGACACCACAAAACGCCCCACGTGGGGACACCACAAACGACCCTCGAATAGACCCCACAAACCGTCCCGCGAAGAGAAAACCCAAAATGCCCCTCGAGGAGACCTCACGAAATGCCCCACGAGACCCCGCAAAATGCCCCACGAGGAGACACACAAACGAACCTCGAGGAGACCCCACAAAACGCCCAGCGAGAAGACTCCACAAAACAATCCCGCGAGGAGACCCCACAAAACACCCCGCAAGGAGACCCCACAAAACGCCCTGCAAGACCCACAAACACCGCTCGAGGAGACCCCACAAAACGCCCCACGAGACCCCGCAAACACCCCTCGAGGAGACCCACAAAACGGCCTGCGACACCCCACAAACTCCCCTCGAGACCCCACAAAACGCCCCACGAGGAGACACCATAAAACGCCCCACGAGGAGACACCACAAAACGCCCCACGTGGGGACACCACAAACGACCCTCGAGGAGACTCCACAAAACGCCCAGCGAGGAGACACACAAACGACCCTCGTGGAGACCCCACAAAACGCCCCCACCAGGAGACCCCACAAAACGCCCCGCGAGAGCAACAAACGCCGCTCGAATAGACCCCACAAACCGTCCCGCGAAGAGAAAACCCAAAATGCCCCTCGAGGAGACCTCACGAAATGCCCCACGAGACCCCGCAAAATGCCCCACGAGGAGACACACAAACGAACCTCGAGGAGACCCCACAAAACGCCCAGCGAGAAGACTCCACAAAACAATCCCGCGAGGAGACCCCACAAAACACCCCGCAAGGAGACCCCACAAAACGCCCTGCAAGACCCACAAACACCGCTCGAGGAGACCCCACAAAACGCCCCGCGAGACCCCGCAAACACCCCTCGAGGAGACCCACAAAACGGCCTGCGACACCCCACAAACTCCCCTCGAGACCCCACAAAACGCCCCACGAGGAGACACCACAAAACGCCCCACGAGGAGACACCATAAAACGCCCCACGAGGAGACACCACAAAACGCCCCACGTGGGGACACCACAAACGACCCTCGAGGAGACTCCACAAAACGCCCAGCGAGGAGACACACAAACGACCCTCGTGGAGACCCCACAAAACGCCCCCACCAGGAGACCCCACAAAACGCCCCGCGAGAGCAACAAACGCCGCTCGAATAGACCCCACAAACCGTCCCGCGAAGAGAAAACCCAAAATGCCCCTCGAGGAGACCTCACGAAATGCCCCACGAGACCCCGCAAAATGCCCCACGAGGAGACACACAAACGAACCTCGAGGAGACCCCACAAAACGCCCAGCGAGAAGACTCCACAAAACAATCCCGCGAGGAGACCCCACAAAACACCCCGCAAGGAGACCCCACAAAACGCCCTGCAAGACCCACAAACACCGCTCGAGGAGACCCCACAAAACGCCCCGCGAGACCCCGCAAACACCCCTCGAGGAGACCCACAAAACGGCCTGCGACACCCCACAAACTCCCCTCGAGACCCCACAAAACGCCCCACGAGGAGACACCACAAAACGCCCCACGAGGAGACACCATAAAACGCCCCACGAGGAGACACCACAAAACGCCCCACGTGGGGACACCACAAACGACCCTCGAGGAGACTCCACAAAACGCCCAGCGAGGAGACACACAAACGACCCTCGTGGAGACCCCACAAAACGCCCCCACCAGGAGACCCCACAAAACGCCCCGCGAGAGCAACAAACGCCGCTCGAATAGACCCCACAAACCGTCCCGCGAAGAGAAAACCCAAAATGCCCCTCGAGGAGACCTCACGAAATGCCCCACGAGACCCCGCAAAATGCCCCACGAGGAGACACACAAACGAACCTCGAGGAGACCCCACAAAACGCCCAGCGAGAAGACTCCACAAAACAATCCCGCGAGGAGACCCCACAAAACACCCCGCAAGGAGACCCCACAAAACGCCCTGCAAGACCCACAAACACCGCTCGAGGAGACCCCACAAAACGCCCCGCGAGACCCCGCAAACACCCCTCGAGGAGACCCACAAAACGGCCTGCGACACCCCACAAACTCCCCTCGAGACCCCACAAAACGCCCCACGAGGAGACACCACAAAACGCCCCACGAGGAGACACCATAAAACGCCCCACGAGGAGACACCACAAAACGCCCCACGTGGGGACACCACAAACGACCCTCGAGGAGACTCCACAAAACGCCCAGCGAGGAGACACACAAACGACCCTCGTGGAGACCCCACAAAACGCCCCCACCAGGAGACCCCACAAAACGCCCCGCGAGAGCAACAAACGCCGCTCGAATAGACCCCACAAACCGTCCCGCGAAGAGAAAACCCAAAATGCCCCTCGAGGAGACCTCACGAAATGCCCCACGAGACCCCGCAAAATGCCCCACGAGGAGACACACAAACGAACCTCGAGGAGACCCCACAAAACGCCCAGCGAGAAGACTCCACAAAACAATCCCGCGAGGAGACCCCACAAAACACCCCGCAAGGAGACCCCACAAAACGCCCTGCAAGACCCACAAACACCGCTCGAGGAGACCCCACAAAACGCCCCGCGAGACCCCGCAAACACCCCTCGAGGAGACCCACAAAACGGCCTGCGACACCCCACAAACTCCCCTCGAGACCCCACAAAACGCCCCACGAGGAGACACCACAAAACGCCCCACGAGGAGACACCATAAAACGCCCCACGAGGAGACACCACAAAACGCCCCACGTGGGGACACCACAAACGACCCTCGAGGAGACTCCACAAAACGCCCAGCGAGGAGACACACAAACGACCCTCGTGGAGACCCCACAAAACGCCCCCACCAGGAGACCCCACAAAACGCCCCGCGAGAGCAACAAACGCCGCTCGAATAGACCCCACAAACCGTCCCGCGAAGAGAAAACCCAAAATGCCCCTCGAGGAGACCTCACGAAATGCCCCACGAGACCCCGCAAAATGCCCCACGAGACCCCGCAAAATGCCCCACGAGGAGACACACAAACGAACCTCGAGGAGACCCCACAAAACGCCCAGCGAGAAGACTCCACAAAACAATCCCGCGAGGAGACCCCACAAAACACCCCGCAAGGAGACCCCACAAAACGCCCTGCAAGACCCACAAACACCGCTCGAGGAGACCCCACAAAACGCCCCGCGAGACCCCGCAAACACCCCTCGAGGAGACCCACAAAACGGCCTGCGACACCCCACAAACTCCCCTCGAGACCCCACAAAACGCCCCACGAGGAGACACCACAAAACGCCCCACGAGGAGACACCATAAAACGCCCCACGAGGAGACACCACAAAACGCCCCACGTGGGGACACCACAAACGACCCTCGAGGAGACTCCACAAAACGCCCAGCGAGGAGACACACAAACGACCCTCGTGGAGACCCCACAAAACGCCCCCACCAGGAGACCCCACAAAACGCCCCGCGAGAGCAACAAACGCCGCTCGAATAGACCCCACAAACCGTCCCGCGAAGAGAAAACCCAAAATGCCCCTCGAGGAGACCTCACGAAATGCCCCACGAGACCCCGCAAAATGCCCCACGAGGAGACACACAAACGAACCTCGAGGAGACCCCACAAAACGCCCAGCGAGAAGACTCCACAAAACAATCCCGCGAGGAGACCCCACAAAACACCCCGCAAGGAGACCCCACAAAACGCCCTGCAAGACCCACAAACACCGCTCGAGGAGACCCCACAAAACGCCCCACGAGACCCCGCAAACACCCCTCGAGGAGACCCACAAAACGGCCTGCGACACCCCACAAACTCCCCTCGAGACCCCACAAAACGCCCCACGAGGAGACACCATAAAACGCCCCACGAGGAGACACCACAAAACGCCCCACGTGGGGACACCACAAACGACCCTCGAATAGACCCCACAAACCGTCCCGCGAAGAGAAAACCCAAAATGCCCCTCGAGGAGACCTCACGAAATGCCCCACGAGACCCCGCAAAATGCCCCACGAGGAGACACACAAACGAACCTCGAGGAGACCCCACAAAACGCCCAGCGAGAAGACTCCACAAAACAATCCCGCGAGGAGACCCCACAAAACACCCCGCAAGGAGACCCCACAAAACGCCCTGCAAGACCCACAAACACCGCTCGAGGAGACCCCACAAAACGCCCCACGAGACCCCGCAAACACCCCTCGAGGAGACCCACAAAACGGCCTGCGACACCCCACAAACTCCCCTCGAGACCCCACAAAACGCCCCACGAGGAGACACCATAAAACGCCCCACGAGGAGACACCACAAAACGCCCCACGTGGGGACACCACAAACGACCCTCGAGGAGACTCCACAAAACGCCCAGCGAGGAGACACACAAACGACCCTCGTGGAGACCCCACAAAACGCCCCCACCAGGAGACCCCACAAAACGCCCCGCGAGAGCAACAAACGCCGCTCGAATAGACCCCACAAACCGTCCCGCGAAGAGAAAACCCAAAATGCCCCTCGAGGAGACCTCACGAAATGCCCCACGAGACCCCGCAAAATGCCCCACGAGGAGACACACAAACGAACCTCGAGGAGACCCCACAAAACGCCCAGCGAGAAGACTCCACAAAACAATCCCGCGAGGAGACCCCACAAAACACCCCGCAAGGAGACCCCACAAAACGCCCTGCAAGACCCACAAACACCGCTCGAGGAGACCCCACAAAACGCCCCGCGAGACCCCGCAAACACCCCTCGAGGAGACCCACAAAACGGCCTGCGACACCCCACAAACTCCCCTCGAGACCCCACAAAACGCCCCACGAGGAGACACCACAAAACGCCCCACGAGGAGACACCATAAAACGCCCCACGAGGAGACACCACAAAACGCCCCACGTGGGGACACCACAAACGACCCTCGAGGAGACTCCACAAAACGCCCAGCGAGGAGACACACAAACGACCCTCGTGGAGACCCCACAAAACGCCCCCACCAGGAGACCCCACAAAACGCCCCGCGAGAGCAACAAACGCCGCTCGAATAGACCCCACAAACCGTCCCGCGAAGAGAAAACCCAAAATGCCCCTCGAGGAGACCTCACGAAATGCCCCACGAGACCCCGCAAAATGCCCCACGAGGAGACACACAAACGAACCTCGAGGAGACCCCACAAAACGCCCAGCGAGAAGACTCCACAAAACAATCCCGCGAGGAGACCCCACAAAACACCCCGCAAGGAGACCCCACAAAACGCCCTGCAAGACCCACAAACACCGCTCGAGGAGACCCCACAAAACGCCCCGCGAGACCCCGCAAACACCCCTCGAGGAGACCCACAAAACGGCCTGCGACACCCCACAAACTCCCCTCGAGACCCCACAAAACGCCCCACGAGGAGACACCACAAAACGCCCCACGAGGAGACACCATAAAACGCCCCACGAGGAGACACCACAAAACGCCCCACGTGGGGACACCACAAACGACCCTCGAGGAGACTCCACAAAACGCCCAGCGAGGAGACACACAAACGACCCTCGTGGAGACCCCACAAAACGCCCCCACCAGGAGACCCCACAAAACGCCCCGCGAGAGCAACAAACGCCGCTCGAATAGACCCCACAAACCGTCCCGCGAAGAGAAAACCCAAAATGCCCCTCGAGGAGACCTCACGAAATGCCCCACGAGACCCCGCAAAATGCCCCACGAGGAGACACACAAACGAACCTCGAGGAGACCCCACAAAACGCCCAGCGAGAAGACTCCACAAAACAATCCCGCGAGGAGACCCCACAAAACACCCCGCAAGGAGACCCCACAAAACGCCCTGCAAGACCCACAAACACCGCTCGAGGAGACCCCACAAAACGCCCCGCGAGACCCCGCAAACACCCCTCGAGGAGACCCACAAAACGGCCTGCGACACCCCACAAACTCCCCTCGAGACCCCACAAAACGCCCCACGAGGAGACACCACAAAACGCCCCACGAGGAGACACCACAAAACGCCCCACGAGGAGACACCATAAAACGCCCCACGAGGAGACACCACAAAACGCCCCACGTGGGGACACCACAAACGACCCTCGAATAGACCCCACAAACCGTCCCGCGAAGAGAAAACCCAAAATGCCCCTCGAGGAGACCTCACGAAATGCCCCACGAGACCCCGCAAAATGCCCCACGAGGAGACACACAAACGAACCTCGAGGAGACCCCACAAAACGCCCAGCGAGAAGACTCCACAAAACAATCCCGCGAGGAGACCCCACAAAACACCCCGCAAGGAGACCCCACAAAACGCCCTGCAAGACCCACAAACACCGCTCGAGGAGACCCCACAAAACGCCCCGCGAGACCCCGCAAACACCCCTCGAGGAGACCCACAAAACGGCCTGCGACACCCCACAAACTCCCCTCGAGACCCCACAAAACGCCCCACGAGGAGACACCACAAAACGCCCCACGAGGAGACACCATAAAACGCCCCACGAGGAGACACCACAAAACGCCCCACGTGGGGACACCACAAACGACCCTCGAGGAGACTCCACAAAACGCCCAGCGAGGAGACACACAAACGACCCTCGTGGAGACCCCACAAAACGCCCCCACCAGGAGACCCCACAAAACGCCCCGCGAGAGCAACAAACGCCGCTCGAATAGACCCCACAAACCGTCCCGCGAAGAGAAAACCCAAAATGCCCCTCGAGGAGACCTCACGAAATGCCCCACGAGACCCCGCAAAATGCCCCACGAGACCCCGCAAAATGCCCCACGAGGAGACACACAAACGAACCTCGAGGAGACCCCACAAAACGCCCAGCGAGAAGACTCCACAAAACAATCCCGCGAGGAGACCCCACAAAACACCCCGCAAGGAGACCCCACAAAACGCCCTGCAAGACCCACAAACACCGCTCGAGGAGACCCCACAAAACGCCCCGCGAGACCCCGCAAACACCCCTCGAGGAGACCCACAAAACGGCCTGCGACACCCCACAAACTCCCCTCGAGACCCCACAAAACGCCCCACGAGGAGACACCACAAAACGCCCCACGAGGAGACACCATAAAACGCCCCACGAGGAGACACCACAAAACGCCCCACGTGGGGACACCACAAACGACCCTCGAGGAGACTCCACAAAACGCCCAGCGAGGAGACACACAAACGACCCTCGTGGAGACCCCACAAAACGCCCCCACCAGGAGACCCCACAAAACGCCCCGCGAGAGCAACAAACGCCGCTCGAATAGACCCCACAAACCGTCCCGCGAAGAGAAAACCCAAAATGCCCCTCGAGGAGACCTCACGAAATGCCCCACGAGACCCCGCAAAATGCCCCACGAGGAGACACACAAACGAACCTCGAGGAGACCCCACAAAACGCCCAGCGAGAAGACTCCACAAAACAATCCCGCGAGGAGACCCCACAAAACACCCCGCAAGGAGACCCCACAAAACGCCCTGCAAGACCCACAAACACCGCTCGAGGAGACCCCACAAAACGCCCCACGAGACCCCGCAAACACCCCTCGAGGAGACCCACAAAACGGCCTGCGACACCCCACAAACTCCCCTCGAGACCCCACAAAACGCCCCACGAGGAGACACCATAAAACGCCCCACGAGGAGACACCACAAAACGCCCCACGTGGGGACACCACAAACGACCCTCGAGGAGACTCCACAAAACGCCCAGCGAGGAGACACACAAACGACCCTCGTGGAGACCCCACAAAACGCCCCCACCAGGAGACCCCACAAAACGCCCCGCGAGAGCAACAAACGCCGCTCGAATAGACCCCACAAACCGTCCCGCGAAGAGAAAACCCAAAATGCCCCTCGAGGAGACCTCACGAAATGCCCCACGAGACCCCGCAAAATGCCCCACGAGGAGACACACAAACGAACCTCGAGGAGACCCCACAAAACGCCCAGCGAGAAGACTCCACAAAACAATCCCGCGAGGAGACCCCACAAAACACCCCGCAAGGAGACCCCACAAAACGCCCTGCAAGACCCACAAACACCGCTCGAGGAGACCCCACAAAACGCCCCGCGAGACCCCGCAAACACCCCTCGAGGAGACCCACAAAACGGCCTGCGACACCCCACAAACTCCCCTCGAGACCCCACAAAACGCCCCACGAGGAGACACCACAAAACGCCCCACGAGGAGACACCATAAAACGCCCCACGAGGAGACACCACAAAACGCCCCACGTGGGGACACCACAAACGACCCTCGAGGAGACTCCACAAAACGCCCAGCGAGGAGACACACAAACGACCCTCGTGGAGACCCCACAAAACGCCCCCACCAGGAGACCCCACAAAACGCCCCGCGAGAGCAACAAACGCCGCTCGAATAGACCCCACAAACCGTCCCGCGAAGAGAAAACCCAAAATGCCCCTCGAGGAGACCTCACGAAATGCCCCACGAGACCCCGCAAAATGCCCCACGAGGAGACACACAAACGAACCTCGAGGAGACCCCACAAAACGCCCAGCGAGAAGACTCCACAAAACAATCCCGCGAGGAGACCCCACAAAACACCCCGCAAGGAGACCCCACAAAACGCCCTGCAAGACCCACAAACACCGCTCGAGGAGACCCCACAAAACGCCCCGCGAGACCCCGCAAACACCCCTCGAGGAGACCCACAAAACGGCCTGCGACACCCCACAAACTCCCCTCGAGACCCCACAAAACGCCCCACGAGGAGACACCACAAAACGCCCCACGAGGAGACACCATAAAACGCCCCACGAGGAGACACCACAAAACGCCCCACGTGGGGACACCACAAACGACCCTCGAGGAGACTCCACAAAACGCCCAGCGAGGAGACACACAAACGACCCTCGTGGAGACCCCACAAAACGCCCCCACCAGGAGACCCCACAAAACGCCCCGCGAGAGCAACAAACGCCGCTCGAATAGACCCCACAAACCGTCCCGCGAAGAGAAAACCCAAAATGCCCCTCGAGGAGACCTCACGAAATGCCCCACGAGACCCCGCAAAATGCCCCACGAGACCCCGCAAAATGCCCCACGAGGAGACACACAAACGAACCTCGAGGAGACCCCACAAAACGCCCAGCGAGAAGACTCCACAAAACAATCCCGCGAGGAGACCCCACAAAACACCCCGCAAGGAGACCCCACAAAACGCCCTGCAAGACCCACAAACACCGCTCGAGGAGACCCCACAAAACGCCCCGCGAGACCCCGCAAACACCCCTCGAGGAGACCCACAAAACGGCCTGCGACACCCCACAAACTCCCCTCGAGACCCCACAAAACGCCCCACGAGGAGACACCACAAAACGCCCCACGAGGAGACACCATAAAACGCCCCACGAGGAGACACCACAAAACGCCCCACGTGGGGACACCACAAACGACCCTCGAGGAGACTCCACAAAACGCCCAGCGAGGAGACACACAAACGACCCTCGTGGAGACCCCACAAAACGCCCCCACCAGGAGACCCCACAAAACGCCCCGCGAGAGCAACAAACGCCGCTCGAATAGACCCCACAAACCGTCCCGCGAAGAGAAAACCCAAAATGCCCCTCGAGGAGACCTCACGAAATGCCCCACGAGACCCCGCAAAATGCCCCACGAGGAGACACACAAACGAACCTCGAGGAGACCCCACAAAACGCCCAGCGAGAAGACTCCACAAAACAATCCCGCGAGGAGACCCCACAAAACACCCCGCAAGGAGACCCCACAAAACGCCCTGCAAGACCCACAAACACCGCTCGAGGAGACCCCACAAAACGCCCCACGAGACCCCGCAAACACCCCTCGAGGAGACCCACAAAACGGCCTGCGACACCCCACAAACTCCCCTCGAGACCCCACAAAACGCCCCACGAGGAGACACCATAAAACGCCCCACGAGGAGACACCACAAAACGCCCCACGTGGGGACACCACAAACGACCCTCGAGGAGACTCCACAAAACGCCCAGCGAGGAGACACACAAACGACCCTCGTGGAGACCCCACAAAACGCCCCCACCAGGAGACCCCACAAAACGCCCCGCGAGAGCAACAAACGCCGCTCGAATAGACCCCACAAACCGTCCCGCGAAGAGAAAACCCAAAATGCCCCTCGAGGAGACCTCACGAAATGCCCCACGAGACTCCGCAAAATGCCCCACGAGGAGACACACAAACGAACCTCGAGGAGACCCCACAAAACGCCCAGCGAGAAGACTCCACAAAACAATCCCGCGAGGAGACCCCACAAAACACCCCGCAAGGAGACCCCACAAAACGCCCTGCAAGACCCACAAACACCGCTCGAGGAGACCCCACAAAACGCCCCGCGAGACCCCGCAAACACCCCTCGAGGAGACCCACAAAACGGCCTGCGACACCCCACAAACTCCCCTCGAGACCCCACAAAACGCCCCACGAGGAGACACCACAAAACGCCCCACGAGGAGACACCACAAAACGCCCCACGAGGAGACACCACAAAACGCCCCACGTGGGGACACCACAAACGACCCTCGAATAGACCCCACAAACCGTCCCGCGAAGAGAAAACCCAAAATGCCCCTCGAGGAGACCTCACGAAATGCCCCACGAGACCCCGCAAAATGCCCCACGAGACCCCGCAAAATGCCCCACGAGGAGACACACAAACGAACCTCGAGGAGACCCCACAAAACGCCCAGCGAGAAGACTCCACAAAACAATCCCGCGAGGAGACCCCACAAAACACCCCGCAAGGAGACCCCACAAAACGCCCTGCAAGACCCACAAACACCGCTCGAGGAGACCCCACAAAACGCCCCGCGAGACCCCGCAAACACCCCTCGAGGAGACCCACAAAACGGCCTGCGACACCCCACAAACTCCCCTCGAGACCCCACAAAACGCCCCACGAGGAGACACCACAAAACGCCCCACGAGGAGACACCATAAAACGCCCCACGAGGAGACACCACAAAACGCCCCACGTGGGGACACCACAAACGACCCTCGAGGAGACTCCACAAAACGCCCAGCGAGGAGACACACAAACGACCCTCGTGGAGACCCCACAAAACGCCCCCACCAGGAGACCCCACAAAACGCCCGCGAGAGCAACAAACGCCGCTCGAATAGACCCCACAAACCGTCCCGCGAAGAGAAAACCCAAAATGCCCCTCGAGGAGACCTCACGAAATGCCCCACGAGACCCCGCAAAATGCCCCACGAGGAGACACACAAACGAACCTCGAGGAGACCCCACAAAACGCCCAGCGAGAAGACTCCACAAAACAATCCCGCGAGGAGACCCCACAAAACACCCCGCAAGGAGACCCCACAAAACGCCCTGCAAGACCCACAAACACCGCTCGAGGAGACCCCACAAAACGCCCCGCGAGACCCCGCAAACACCCCTCGAGGAGACCCACAAAACGGCCTGCGACACCCCACAAACTCCCCTCGAGACCCCACAAAACGCCCCACGAGGAGACACCACAAAACGCCCCACGAGGAGACACCACAAAACGCCCCACGAGGAGACACCATAAAACGCCCCACGAGGAGACACCACAAAACGCCCCACGTGGGGACACCACAAACGACCCTCGAATAGACCCCACAAACCGTCCCGCGAAGAGAAAACCCAAAATGCCCCTCGAGGAGACCTCACGAAATGCCCCACGAGACCCCGCAAAATGCCCCACGAGACCCCGCAAAATGCCCCACGAGGAGACACACAAACGAACCTCGAGGAGACCCCACAAAACGCCCAGCGAGAAGACTCCACAAAACAATCCCGCGAGGAGACCCCACAAAACACCCCGCAAGGAGACCCCACAAAACGCCCTGCAAGACCCACAAACACCGCTCGAGGAGACCCCACAAAACGCCCCGCGAGACCCCGCAAACACCCCTCGAGGAGACCCACAAAACGGCCTGCGACACCCCACAAACTCCCCTCGAGACCCCACAAAACGCCCCACGAGGAGACACCACAAAACGCCCCACGAGGAGACACCACAAAACGCCCCACGAGGAGACACCACAAAACGCCCCACGTGGGGACACCACAAACGACCCTCGAATAGACCCCACAAACCGTCCCGCGAAGAGAAAACCCAAAATGCCCCTCGAGGAGACCTCACGAAATGCCCCACGAGACCCCGCAAAATGCCCCACGAGGAGACACACAAACGAACCTCGAGGAGACCCCACAAAACGCCCAGCGAGAAGACTCCACAAAACAATCCCGCGAGGAGACCCCACAAAACACCCCGCAAGGAGACCCCACAAAACGCCCTGCAAGACCCACAAACACCGCTCGAGGAGACCCCACAAAACGCCCCGCGAGACCCCGCAAACACCCCTCGAGGAGACCCACAAAACGGCCTGCGACACCCCACAAACTCCCCTCGAGACCCCACAAAACGCCCCACGAGGAGACACCACAAAACGCCCCACGAGGAGACACCATAAAACGCCCCACGAGGAGACACCACAAAACGCCCCACGTGGGGACACCACAAACGACCCTCGAATAGACCCCACAAACCGTCCCGCGAAGAGAAAACCCAAAATGCCCCTCGAGGAGACCTCACGAAATGCCCCACGAGACCCCGCAAAATGCCCCACGAGGAGACACACAAACGAACCTCGAGGAGACCCCACAAAACGCCCAGCGAGAAGACTCCACAAAACAATCCCGCGAGGAGACCCCACAAAACACCCCGCAAGGAGACCCCACAAAACGCCCTGCAAGACCCACAAACACCGCTCGAGGAGACCCCACAAAACGCCCCGCGAGACCCCGCAAACACCCCTCGAGGAGACCCACAAAACGGCCTGCGACACCCCACAAACTCCCCTCGAGACCCCACAAAACGCCCCACGAGGAGACACCACAAAACGCCCCACGAGGAGACACCATAAAACGCCCCACGAGGAGACACCACAAAACGCCCCACGTGGGGACACCACAAACGACCCTCGAGGAGACTCCACAAAACGCCCAGCGAGGAGACACACAAACGACCCTCGTGGAGACCCCACAAAACGCCCCCACCAGGAGACCCCACAAAACGCCCCGCGAGAGCAACAAACGCCGCTCGAATAGACCCCACAAACCGTCCCGCGAAGAGAAAACCCAAAATGCCCCTCGAGGAGACCTCACGAAATGCCCCACGAGACTCCGCAAAATGCCCCACGAGGAGACACACAAACGAACCTCGAGGAGACCCCACAAAACGCCCAGCGAGAAGACTCCACAAAACAATCCCGCGAGGAGACCCCACAAAACACCCCGCAAGGAGACCCCACAAAACGCCCTGCAAGACCCACAAACACCGCTCGAGGAGACCCCACAAAACGCCCCGCGAGACCCCGCAAACACCCCTCGAGGAGACCCACAAAACGGCCTGCGACACCCCACAAACTCCCCTCGAGACCCCACAAAACGCCCCACGAGGAGACACCACAAAACGCCCCACGAGGAGACACCACAAAACGCCCCACGAGGAGACACCACAAAACGCCCCACGTGGGGACACCACAAACGACCCTCGAATAGACCCCACAAACCGTCCCGCGAAGAGAAAACCCAAAATGCCCCTCGAGGAGACCTCACGAAATGCCCCACGAGACCCCGCAAAATGCCCCACGAGACCCCGCAAAATGCCCCACGAGGAGACACACAAACGAACCTCGAGGAGACCCCACAAAACGCCCAGCGAGAAGACTCCACAAAACAATCCCGCGAGGAGACCCCACAAAACACCCCGCAAGGAGACCCCACAAAACGCCCTGCAAGACCCACAAACACCGCTCGAGGAGACCCCACAAAACGCCCCGCGAGACCCCGCAAACACCCCTCGAGGAGACCCACAAAACGGCCTGCGACACCCCACAAACTCCCCTCGAGACCCCACAAAACGCCCCACGAGGAGACACCACAAAACGCCCCACGAGGAGACACCATAAAACGCCCCACGAGGAGACACCACAAAACGCCCCACGTGGGGACACCACAAACGACCCTCGAGGAGACTCCACAAAACGCCCAGCGAGGAGACACACAAACGACCCTCGTGGAGACCCCACAAAACGCCCCCACCAGGAGACCCCACAAAACGCCCCGCGAGAGCAACAAACGCCGCTCGAATAGACCCCACAAACCGTCCCGCGAAGAGAAAACCCAAAATGCCCCTCGAGGAGACCTCACGAAATGCCCCACGAGACCCCGCAAAATGCCCCACGAGGAGACACACAAACGAACCTCGAGGAGACCCCACAAAACGCCCAGCGAGAAGACTCCACAAAACAATCCCGCGAGGAGACCCCACAAAACACCCCGCAAGGAGACCCCACAAAACGCCCTGCAAGACCCACAAACACCGCTCGAGGAGACCCCACAAAACGCCCCGCGAGACCCCGCAAACACCCCTCGAGGAGACCCACAAAACGGCCTGCGACACCCCACAAACTCCCCTCGAGACCCCACAAAACGCCCCACGAGGAGACACCACAAAACGCCCCACGAGGAGACACCATAAAACGCCCCACGAGGAGACACCACAAAACGCCCCACGTGGGGACACCACAAACGACCCTCGAGGAGACTCCACAAAACGCCCAGCGAGGAGACACACAAACGACCCTCGTGGAGACCCCACAAAACGCCCAGCGAGGAGACCCCACAAAACACCCCCACCAGGAGACCCCACAAAACGCCCCGCGAGAGCAACAAACGCCGCTCGAATAGACCCCACAAACCGTCCCGCGAAGAGAAAACCCAAAATGCCCCTCGAGGAGACCTCACGAAATGCCCCACGAGACCCCGCAAAATGCCCCACGAGGAGACACACAAACGAACCTCGAGGAGACCCCACAAAACGCCCAGCGAGAAGACTCCACAAAACAATCCCGCGAGGAGACCCCACAAAACACCCCGCAAGGAGACCCCACAAAACGCCCTGCAAGACCCACAAACACCGCTCGAGGAGACCCCACAAAACGCCCCACGAGACCCCGCAAACACCCCTCGAGGAGACCCACAAAACGGCCTGCGACACCCCACAAACTCCCCTCGAGACCCCACAAAACGCCCCACGAGGAGACACCATAAAACGCCCCACGAGGAGACACCACAAAACGCCCCACGTGGGGACACCACAAACGACCCTCGAGGAGACTCCACAAAACGCCCAGCGAGGAGACACACAAACGACCCTCGTGGAGACCCCACAAAACGCCCCCACCAGGAGACCCCACAAAACGCCCCGCGAGAGCAACAAACGCCGCTCGAATAGACCCCACAAACCGTCCCGCGAAGAGAAAACCCAAAATGCCCCTCGAGGAGACCTCACGAAATGCCCCACGAGACCCCGCAAAATGCCCCACGAGGAGACACACAAACGAACCTCGAGGAGACCCCACAAAACGCCCAGCGAGAAGACTCCACAAAACAATCCCGCGAGGAGACCCCACAAAACACCCCGCAAGGAGACCCCACAAAACGCCCTGCAAGACCCACAAACACCGCTCGAGGAGACCCCACAAAACGCCCCGCGAGACCCCGCAAACACCCCTCGAGGAGACCCACAAAACGGCCTGCGACACCCCACAAACTCCCCTCGAGACCCCACAAAACGCCCCACGAGGAGACACCACAAAACGCCCCACGAGGAGACACCATAAAACGCCCCACGAGGAGACACCACAAAACGCCCCACGTGGGGACACCACAAACGACCCTCGAGGAGACTCCACAAAACGCCCAGCGAGGAGACACACAAACGACCCTCGTGGAGACCCCACAAAACGCCCCCACCAGGAGACCCCACAAAACGCCCCGCGAGAGCAACAAACGCCGCTCGAATAGACCCCACAAACCGTCCCGCGAAGAGAAAACCCAAAATGCCCCTCGAGGAGACCTCACGAAATGCCCCACGAGACCCCGCAAAATGCCCCACGAGGAGACACACAAACGAACCTCGAGGAGACCCCACAAAACGCCCAGCGAGAAGACTCCACAAAACAATCCCGCGAGGAGACCCCACAAAACACCCCGCAAGGAGACCCCACAAAACGCCCTGCAAGACCCACAAACACCGCTCGAGGAGACCCCACAAAACGCCCCGCGAGACCCCGCAAACACCCCTCGAGGAGACCCACAAAACGGCCTGCGACACCCCACAAACTCCCCTCGAGACCCCACAAAACGCCCCACGAGGAGACACCACAAAACGCCCCACGAGGAGACACCATAAAACGCCCCACGAGGAGACACCACAAAACGCCCCACGTGGGGACACCACAAACGACCCTCGAGGAGACTCCACAAAACGCCCAGCGAGGAGACACACAAACGACCCTCGTGGAGACCCCACAAAACGCCCCCACCAGGAGACCCCACAAAACGCCCCGCGAGAGCAACAAACGCCGCTCGAATAGACCCCACAAACCGTCCCGCGAAGAGAAAACCCAAAATGCCCCTCGAGGAGACCTCACGAAATGCCCCACGAGACCCCGCAAAATGCCCCACGAGGAGACACACAAACGAACCTCGAGGAGACCCCACAAAACGCCCAGCGAGAAGACTCCACAAAACAATCCCGCGAGGAGACCCCACAAAACACCCCGCAAGGAGACCCCACAAAACGCCCTGCAAGACCCACAAACACCGCTCGAGGAGACCCCACAAAACGCCCCGCGAGACCCCGCAAACACCCCTCGAGGAGACCCACAAAACGGCCTGCGACACCCCACAAACTCCCCTCGAGACCCCACAAAACGCCCCACGAGGAGACACCACAAAACGCCCCACGAGGAGACACCATAAAACGCCCCACGAGGAGACACCACAAAACGCCCCACGTGGGGACACCACAAACGACCCTCGAGGAGACTCCACAAAACGCCCAGCGAGGAGACACACAAACGACCCTCGTGGAGACCCCACAAAACGCCCCCACCAGGAGACCCCACAAAACGCCCCGCGAGAGCAACAAACGCCGCTCGAATAGACCCCACAAACCGTCCCGCGAAGAGAAAACCCAAAATGCCCCTCGAGGAGACCTCACGAAATGCCCCACGAGACCCCGCAAAATGCCCCACGAGGAGACACACAAACGAACCTCGAGGAGACCCCACAAAACGCCCAGCGAGAAGACTCCACAAAACAATCCCGCGAGGAGACCCCACAAAACACCCCGCAAGGAGACCCCACAAAACGCCCTGCAAGACCCACAAACACCGCTCGAGGAGACCCCACAAAACGCCCCGCGAGACCCCGCAAACACCCCTCGAGGAGACCCACAAAACGGCCTGCGACACCCCACAAACTCCCCTCGAGACCCCACAAAACGCCCCACGAGGAGACACCACAAAACGCCCCACGAGGAGACACCATAAAACGCCCCACGAGGAGACACCACAAAACGCCCCACGTGGGGACACCACAAACGACCCTCGAGGAGACTCCACAAAACGCCCAGCGAGGAGACACACAAACGACCCTCGTGGAGACCCCACAAAACGCCCCCACCAGGAGACCCCACAAAACGCCCCGCGAGAGCAACAAACGCCGCTCGAATAGACCCCACAAACCGTCCCGCGAAGAGAAAACCCAAAATGCCCCTCGAGGAGACCTCACGAAATGCCCCACGAGACCCCGCAAAATGCCCCACGAGGAGACACACAAACGAACCTCGAGGAGACCCCACAAAACGCCCAGCGAGAAGACTCCACAAAACAATCCCGCGAGGAGACCCCACAAAACACCCCGCAAGGAGACCCCACAAAACGCCCTGCAAGACCCACAAACACCGCTCGAGGAGACCCCACAAAACGCCCCGCGAGACCCCGCAAACACCCCTCGAGGAGACCCACAAAACGGCCTGCGACACCCCACAAACTCCCCTCGAGACCCCACAAAACGCCCCACGAGGAGACACCACAAAACGCCCCACGAGGAGACACCATAAAACGCCCCACGAGGAGACACCACAAAACGCCCCACGTGGGGACACCACAAACGACCCTCGAGGAGACTCCACAAAACGCCCAGCGAGGAGACACACAAACGACCCTCGTGGAGACCCCACAAAACGCCCCCACCAGGAGACCCCACAAAACGCCCCGCGAGAGCAACAAACGCCGCTCGAATAGACCCCACAAACCGTCCCGCGAAGAGAAAACCCAAAATGCCCCTCGAGGAGACCTCACGAAATGCCCCACGAGACCCCGCAAAATGCCCCACGAGGAGACACACAAACGAACCTCGAGGAGACCCCACAAAACGCCCAGCGAGAAGACTCCACAAAACAATCCCGCGAGGAGACCCCACAAAACACCCCGCAAGGAGACCCCACAAAACGCCCTGCAAGACCCACAAACACCGCTCGAGGAGACCCCACAAAACGCCCCGCGAGACCCCGCAAACACCCCTCGAGGAGACCCACAAAACGGCCTGCGACACCCCACAAACTCCCCTCGAGACCCCACAAAACGCCCCACGAGGAGACACCACAAAACGCCCCACGAGGAGACACCATAAAACGCCCCACGAGGAGACACCACAAAACGCCCCACGTGGGGACACCACAAACGACCCTCGAGGAGACTCCACAAAACGCCCAGCGAGGAGACACACAAACGACCCTCGTGGAGACCCCACAAAACGCCCCCACCAGGAGACCCCACAAAACGCCCCGCGAGAGCAACAAACGCCGCTCGAATAGACCCCACAAACCGTCCCGCGAAGAGAAAACCCAAAATGCCCCTCGAGGAGACCTCACGAAATGCCCCACGAGACCCCGCAAAATGCCCCACGAGGAGACACACAAACGAACCTCGAGGAGACCCCACAAAACGCCCAGCGAGAAGACTCCACAAAACAATCCCGCGAGGAGACCCCACAAAACACCCCGCAAGGAGACCCCACAAAACGCCCTGCAAGACCCACAAACACCGCTCGAGGAGACCCCACAAAACGCCCCGCGAGACCCCGCAAACACCCCTCGAGGAGACCCACAAAACGGCCTGCGACACCCCACAAACTCCCCTCGAGACCCCACAAAACGCCCCACGAGGAGACACCACAAAACGCCCCACGAGGAGACACCACAAAATGCCCCACGAGGAGACACCACAAAACGCCCCACGTGGGGACACCACAAACGACCCTCGAATAGACCCCACAAACCGTCCCGCGAAGAGAAAACCCAAAATGCCCCTCGAGGAGACCTCACGAAATGCCCCACGAGACCCCGCAAAATGCCCCACGAGACCCCGCAAAATGCCCCACGAGGAGACACACAAACGAACCTCGAGGAGACCCCACAAAACGCCCAGCGAGAAGACTCCACAAAACAATCCCGCGAGGAGACCCCACAAAACACCCCGCAAGGAGACCCCACAAAACGCCCTGCAAGACCCACAAACACCGCTCGAGGAGACCCCACAAAACGCCCCACGAGACCCCGCAAACACCCCTCGAGGAGACCCACAAAACGGCCTGCGACACCCCACAAACTCCCCTCGAGACCCCACAAAACGCCCCACGAGGAGACACCATAAAACGCCCCACGAGGAGACACCACAAAACGCCCCACGTGGGGACACCACAAACGACCCTCGAGGAGACTCCACAAAACGCCCAGCGAGGAGACACACAAACGACCCTCGTGGAGACCCCACAAAACGCCCCCACCAGGAGACCCCACAAAACGCCCCGCGAGAGCAACAAACGCCGCTCGAATAGACCCCACAAACCGTCCCGCGAAGAGAAAACCCAAAATGCCCCTCGAGGAGACCTCACGAAATGCCCCACGAGACCCCGCAAAATGCCCCACGAGGAGACACACAAACGAACCTCGAGGAGACCCCACAAAACGCCCAGCGAGAAGACTCCACAAAACAATCCCGCGAGGAGACCCCACAAAACACCCCGCAAGGAGACCCCACAAAACGCCCTGCAAGACCCACAAACACCGCTCGAGGAGACCCCACAAAACGCCCCGCGAGACCCCGCAAACACCCCTCGAGGAGACCCACAAAACGGCCTGCGACACCCCACAAACTCCCCTCGAGACCCCACAAAACGCCCCACGAGGAGACACCACAAAACGCCCCACGAGGAGACACCATAAAACGCCCCACGAGGAGACACCACAAAACGCCCCACGTGGGGACACCACAAACGACCCTCGAATAGACCCCACAAACCGTCCCGCGAAGAGAAAACCCAAAATGCCCCTCGAGGAGACCTCACGAAATGCCCCACGAGACCCCGCAAAATGCCCCACGAGGAGACACACAAACGAACCTCGAGGAGACCCCACAAAACGCCCAGCGAGAAGACTCCACAAAACAATCCCGCGAGGAGACCCCACAAAACATCCCGCAAGGAGACCCCACAAAACGCCCTGCAAGACCCACAAACACCGCTCGAGGAGACCCCACAAAACGCCCCGCGAGACCCCGCAAACACCCCTCGAGGAGACCCACAAAACGGCCTGCGACACCCCACAAACTCCCCTCGAGACCCCACAAAACGCCCCACGAGGAGACACCACAAAACGCCCCACGAGGAGACACCACAAAACGCCCCACGAGGAGACACCACAAAACGCCCCACGTGGGGACACCACAAACGACCCTCGAATAGACCCCACAAACCGTCCCGCGAAGAGAAAACCCAAAATGCCCCTCGAGGAGACCTCACGAAATGCCCCACGAGACCCCGCAAAATGCCCCACGAGACCCCGCAAAATGCCCCACGAGGAGACACACAAACGAACCTCGAGGAGACCCCACAAAACGCCCAGCGAGAAGACTCCACAAAACAATCCCGCGAGGAGACCCCACAAAACACCCCGCAAGGAGACCCCACAAAACGCCCTGCAAGACCCACAAACACCGCTCGAGGAGACCCCACAAAACGCCCCACGAGACCCCGCAAACACCCCTCGAGGAGACCCACAAAACGGCCTGCGACACCCCACAAACTCCCCTCGAGACCCCACAAAACGCCCCACGAGGAGACACCATAAAACGCCCCACGAGGAGACACCACAAAACGCCCCACGTGGGGACACCACAAACGACCCTCGAATAGACCCCACAAACCGTCCCGCGAAGAGAAAACCCAAAATGCCCCTCGAGGAGACCTCACGAAATGCCCCACGAGACCCCGCAAAATGCCCCACGAGGAGACACACAAACGAACCTCGAGGAGACCCCACAAAACGCCCAGCGAGAAGACTCCACAAAACAATCCCGCGAGGAGACCCCACAAAACACCCCGCAAGGAGACCCCACAAAACGCCCTGCAAGACCCACAAACACCGCTCGAGGAGACCCCACAAAACGCCCCGCGAGACCCCGCAAACACCCCTCGAGGAGACCCACAAAACGGCCTGCGACACCCCACAAACTCCCCTCGAGACCCCACAAAACGCCCCACGAGGAGACACCACAAAACGCCCCACGAGGAGACACCATAAAACGCCCCACGAGGAGACACCACAAAACGCCCCACGTGGGGACACCACAAACGACCCTCGAGGAGACTCCACAAAACGCCCAGCGAGGAGACACACAAACGACCCTCGTGGAGACCCCACAAAACGCCCCCACCAGGAGACCCCACAAAACGCCCCGCGAGAGCAACAAACGCCGCTCGAATAGACCCCACAAACCGTCCCGCGAAGAGAAAACCCAAAATGCCCCTCGAGGAGACCTCACGAAATGCCCCACGAGACCCCGCAAAATGCCCCACGAGGAGACACACAAACGAACCTCGAGGAGACCCCACAAAACGCCCAGCGAGAAGACTCCACAAAACAATCCCGCGAGGAGACCCCACAAAACACCCCGCAAGGAGACCCCACAAAACGCCCTGCAAGACCCACAAACACCGCTCGAGGAGACCCCACAAAACGCCCCGCGAGACCCCGCAAACACCCCTCGAGGAGACCCACAAAACGGCCTGCGACACCCCACAAACTCCCCTCGAGACCCCACAAAACGCCCCACGAGGAGACACCACAAAACGCCCCACGAGGAGACACCATAAAACGCCCCACGAGGAGACACCACAAAACGCCCCACGTGGGGACACCACAAACGACCCTCGAGGAGACTCCACAAAACGCCCAGCGAGGAGACACACAAACGACCCTCGTGGAGACCCCACAAAACGCCCCCACCAGGAGACCCCACAAAACGCCCCGCGAGAGCAACAAACGCCGCTCGAATAGACCCCACAAACCGTCCCGCGAAGAGAAAACCCAAAATGCCCCTCGAGGAGACCTCACGAAATGCCCCACGAGACCCCGCAAAATGCCCCACGAGGAGACACACAAACGAACCTCGAGGAGACCCCACAAAACGCCCAGCGAGAAGACTCCACAAAACAATCCCGCGAGGAGACCCCACAAAACACCCCGCAAGGAGACCCCACAAAACGCCCTGCAAGACCCACAAACACCGCTCGAGGAGACCCCACAAAACGCCCCACGAGACCCCGCAAACACCCCTCAAGGAGACCCACAAAACGGCCTGCGACACCCCACAAACTCCCCTCGAGACCCCACAAAACGCCCCACGAGGAGACACCATAAAACGCCCCACGAGGAGACACCACAAAACGCCCCACGTGGGGACACCACAATCGACCCTCGAGGAGACTCCACAAAACGCCCAGCGAGGAGACACACAAACGACCCTCGTGGAGACCCCACAAAACGCCCCCACCAGGAGACCCCACAAAACGCCCCGCGAGAGCAACAAACGCCGCTCGAATAGACCCCACAAACCGTCCCGCGAAGAGAAAACCCAAAATGCCCCTCGAGGAGACCTCACGAAATGCCCCACGAGACCCCGCAAAATGCCCCACGAGGAGACACACAAACGAACCTCGAGGAGACCCCACAAAACGCCCAGCGAGAAGACTCCACAAAACAATCCCGCGAGGAGACCCCACAAAACACCCCGCAAGGAGACCCCACAAAACGCCCTGCAAGACCCACAAACACCGCTCGAGGAGACCCCACAAAACGCCCCGCGAGACCCCGCAAACACCCCTCGAGGAGACCCACAAAACGGCCTGCGACACCCCACAAACTCCCCTCGAGACCCCACAAAACGCCCCACGAGGAGACACCACAAAACGCCCCACGAGGAGACACCATAAAACGCCCCACGAGGAGACACCACAAAACGCCCCACGTGGGGACACCACAAACGACCCTCGAGGAGACTCCACAAAACGCCCAGCGAGGAGACACACAAACGACCCTCGTGGAGACCCCACAAAACGCCCCCACCAGGAGACCCCACAAAACGCCCCGCGAGAGCAACAAACGCCGCTCGAATAGACCCCACAAACCGTCCCGCGAAGAGAAAACCCAAAATGCCCCTCGAGGAGACCTCACGAAATGCCCCACGAGACCCCGCAAAATGCCCCACGAGGAGACACACAAACGAACCTCGAGGAGACCCCACAAAACGCCCAGCGAGAAGACTCCACAAAACAATCCCGCGAGGAGACCCCACAAAACACCCCGCAAGGAGACCCCACAAAACGCCCTGCAAGACCCACAAACACCGCTCGAGGAGACCCCACAAAACGCCCCGCGAGACCCCGCAAACACCCCTCGAGGAGACCCACAAAACGGCCTGCGACACCCCACAAACTCCCCTCGAGACCCCACAAAACGCCCCACGAGGAGACACCACAAAACGCCCCACGAGGAGACACCACAAAACGCCCCACGAGGAGACACCACAAAACGCCCCACGTGGGGACACCACAAACGACCCTCGAATAGACCCCACAAACCGTCCCGCGAAGAGAAAACCCAAAATGCCCCTCGAGGAGACCTCACGAAATGCCCCACGAGACTCCGCAAAATGCCCCACGAGGAGACACACAAACGAACCTCGAGGAGACCCCACAAAACGCCCAGCGAGAAGACTCCACAAAACAATCCCGCGAGGAGACCCCACAAAACACCCCGCAAGGAGACCCCACAAAACGCCCTGCAAGACCCACAAACACCGCTCGAGGAGACCCCACAAAACGCCCCGCGAGACCCCGCAAACACCCCTCGAGGAGACCCACAAAACGGCCTGCGACACCCCACAAACTCCCCTCGAGACCCCACAAAACGCCCCACGAGGAGACACCACAAAACGCCCCACGAGGAGACACCATAAAACGCCCCACGAGGAGACACCACAAAACGCCCCACGTGGGGACACCACAAACGACCCTCGAATAGACCCCACAAACCGTCCCGCGAAGAGAAAACCCAAAATGCCCCTCGAGGAGACCTCACGAAATGCCCCACGAGACCCCGCAAAATGCCCCACGAGGAGACACACAAACGAACCTCGAGGAGACCCCACAAAACGCCCAGCGAGAAGACTCCACAAAACAATCCCGCGAGGAGACCCCACAAAACACCCCGCAAGGAGACCCCACAAAACGCCCTGCAAGACCCACAAACACCGCTCGAGGAGACCCCACAAAACGCCCCACGAGACCCCGCAAACACCCCTCAAGGAGACCCACAAAACGGCCTGCGACACCCCACAAACTCCCCTCGAGACCCCACAAAACGCCCCACGAGGAGACACCATAAAACGCCCCACGAGGAGACACCACAAAACGCCCCACGTGGGGACACCACAAACGACCCTCGAGGAGACTCCACAAAACGCCCAGCGAGGAGACACACAAACGACCCTCGTGGAGACCCCACAAAACGCCCAGCGAGGAGACCCCACAAAACACCCCCACCAGGAGACCCCACAAAACGCCCCGCGAGAGAAACAAACGCCGCTCGAATAGACCCCACAAACCGTCCCGCGAAGAGAAAACCCAAAATGCCCCTCGAGGAGACCTCACGAAATGCCCCACGAGACCCCGCAAAATGCCCCACGAGACCCCGCAAAATGCCCCACGAGGAGACACACAAACGAACCTCGAGGAGACCCCACAAAACGCCCAGCGAGAAGACTCCACAAAACAATCCCGCGAGGAGACCCCACAAAACACCCCGCAAGGAGACCCCACAAAACGCCCTGCAAGACCCACAAACACCGCTCGAGGAGACCCCACAAAACGCCCCGCGAGACCCCGCAAACACCCCTCGAGGAGACCCACAAAACGGCCTGCGACACCCCACAAACTCCCCTCGAGACCCCACAAAACGCCCCACGAGGAGACACCACAAAACGCCCCACGAGGAGACACCATAAAACGCCCCACGAGGAGACACCACAAAACGCCCCACGTGGGGACACCACAAACGACCCTCGAGGAGACTCCACAAAACGCCCAGCGAGGAGACACACAAACGACCCTCGTGGAGACCCCACAAAACGCCCCCACCAGGAGACCCCACAAAACGCCCCGCGAGAGCAACAAACGCCGCTCGAATAGACCCCACAAACCGTCCCGCGAAGAGAAAACCCAAAATGCCCCTCGAGGAGACCTCACGAAATGCCCCACGAGACCCGCAAAATGCCCCACGAGACCCCGCAAAATGCCCCACGAGGAGGCACACAAACGAACCTCGAGGAGACCCCACAAAACGCCCAGCGAGAAGACTCCACAAAACAATCCCGCGAGGAGACCCCACAAAACACCCCGCAAGGAGACCCCACAAAACGCCCTGCAAGACCCACAAACACCGCTCGAGGAGACCCCACAAAACGCCCCACGAGACCCCGCAAACACCCCTCGAGGAGACCCACAAAACGGCCTGCGACACCCCACAAACTCCCCTCGAGACCCCACAAAACGCCCCACGAGGAGACACCATAAAACGCCCCACGAGGAGACACCACAAAACGCCCCACGTGGGGACACCACAAACGACCCTCGAGGAGACTCCACAAAACGCCCAGCGAGGAGACACACAAACGACCCTCGTGGAGACCCCACAAAACGCCCCCACCAGGAGACCCCACAAAACGCCCCGCGAGAGCAACAAACGCCGCTCGAATAGACCCCACAAACCGTCCCGCGAAGAGAAAACCCAAAATGCCCCTCGAGGAGACCTCACGAAATGCCCCACGAGACCCCGCAAAATGCCCCACGAGACCCCGCAAAATGCCCACGAGGAGACACACAAACGAACCTCGAGGAGACCCCACAAAACGCCCAGCGAGAAGACTCCACAAAACAATCCCGCGAGGAGACCCCACAAAACACCCCGCAAGGAGACCCCACAAAACGCCCTGCAAGACCCACAAACACCGCTCGAGGAGACCCCACAAAACGCCCCGCGAGACCCCGCAAACACCCCTCGAGGAGACCCACAAAACGGCCTGCGACACCCCACAAACTCCCCTCGAGACCCCACAAAACGCCCCACGAGGAGACACCACAAAACGCCCCACGAGGAGACACCATAAAACGCCCCACGAGGAGACACCACAAAACGCCCCACGTGGGGACACCACAAACGACCCTCGAGGAGACTCCACAAAACGCCCAGCGAGGAGACACACAAACGACCCTCGTGGAGACCCCACAAAACGCCCCCACCAGGAGACCCCACAAAACGCCCCGCGAGAGCAACAAACGCCGCTCGAATAGACCCCACAAACCGTCCCGCGAAGAGAAAACCCAAAATGCCCCTCGAGGAGACCTCACGAAATGCCCCACGAGACCCCGCAAAATGCCCCACGAGGAGACACACAAACGAACCTCGAGGAGACCCCACAAAACGCCCAGCGAGAAGACTCCACAAAACAATCCCGCGAGGAGACCCCACAAAACACCCCGCAAGGAGACCCCACAAAACGCCCTGCAAGACCCACAAACACCGCTCGAGGAGACCCCACAAAACGCCCCGCGAGACCCCGCAAACACCCCTCGAGGAGACCCACAAAACGGCCTGCGACACCCCACAAACTCCCCTCGAGACCCCACAAAACGCCCCACGAGGAGACACCACAAAACGCCCCACGAGGAGACACCATAAAACGCCCCACGAGGAGACACCACAAAACGCCCCACGTGGGGACACCACAAACGACCCTCGAGGAGACTCCACAAAACGCCCAGCGAGGAGACACACAAACGACCCTCGTGGAGACCCCACAAAACGCCCCCACCAGGAGACCCCACAAAACGCCCCGCGAGAGCAACAAACGCCGCTCGAATAGACCCCACAAACCGTCCCGCGAAGAGAAAACCCAAAATGCCTCTCGAGGAGACCTCACGAAATGCCCCACGAGACCCCGCAAAATGCCCCACGAGGAGACACACAAACGAACCTCGAGGAGACCCCACAAAACGCCCAGCGAGAAGACTCCACAAAACAATCCCGCGAGGAGACCCCACAAAACACCCCGCAAGGAGACCCCACAAAACGCCCTGCAAGACCCACAAACACCGCTCGAGGAGACCCCACAAAACGCCCCACGAGACCCCGCAAACACCCCTCGAGGAGACCCACAAAACGGCCTGCGACACCCCACAAACTCCCCTCGAGACCCCACAAAACGCCCCACGAGGAGACACCATAAAACGCCCCACGAGGAGACACCACAAAACGCCCCACGTGGGGACACCACAAACGACCCTCGAGGAGACTCCACAAAACGCCCAGCGAGGAGACACACAAACGACCCTCGTGGAGACCCCACAAAACGCCCCCACCAGGAGACCCCACAAAACGCCCCGCGAGAGCAACAAACGCCGCTCGAATAGACCCCACAAACCGTCCCGCGAAGAGAAAACCCAAAATGCCCCTCGAGGAGACCTCACGAAATGCCCCACGAGACCCCGCAAAATGCCCCACGAGGAGACACACAAACGAACCTCGAGGAGACCCCACAAAACGCCCAGCGAGAAGACTCCACAAAACAATCCCGCGAGGAGACCCCACAAAACACCCCGCAAGGAGACCCCACAAAACGCCCTGCAAGACCCACAAACACCGCTCGAGGAGACCCCACAAAACGCCCCACGAGACCCCGCAAACACCCCTCGAGGAGACCCACAAAACGGCCTGCGACACCCCACAAACTCCCCTCGAGACCCCACAAAACGCCCCACGAGGAGACACCATAAAACGCCCCACGAGGAGACACCACAAAACGCCCCACGTGGGGACACCACAAACGACCCTCGAGGAGACTCCACAAAACGCCCAGCGAGGAGACACACAAACGACCCTCGTGGAGACCCCACAAAACGCCCCCACCAGGAGACCCCACAAAACGCCCCGCGAGAGCAACAAACGCCGCTCGAATAGACCCCACAAACCGTCCCGCGAAGAGAAAACCCAAAATGCCCCTCGAGGAGACCTCACGAAATGCCCCACGAGACTCCGCAAAATGCCCCACGAGGAGACACACAAACGAACCTCGAGGAGACCCCACAAAACGCCCAGCGAGAAGACTCCACAAAACAATCCCGCGAGGAGACCCCACAAAACACCCCGCAAGGAGACCCCACAAAACGCCCTGCAAGACCCACAAACACCGCTCGAGGAGACCCCACAAAACGCCCCGCGAGACCCCGCAAACACCCCTCGAGGAGACCCACAAAACGGCCTGCGACACCCCACAAACTCCCCTCGAGACCCCACAAAACGCCCCACGAGGAGACACCACAAAACGCCCCACGAGGAGACACCATAAAACGCCCCACGAGGAGACACCACAAAACGCCCCACGTGGGGACACCACAAACGACCCTCGAGGAGACTCCACAAAACGCCCAGCGAGGAGACACACAAACGACCCTCGTGGAGACCCCACAAAACGCCCCCACCAGGAGACCCCACAAAACGCCCCGCGAGAGCAACAAACGCCGCTCGAATAGACCCCACAAACCGTCCCGCGAAGAGAAAACCCAAAATGCCCCTCGAGGAGACCTCACGAAATGCCCCACGAGACCCCGCAAAATGCCCCACGAGGAGACACACAAACGAACCTCGAGGAGACCCCACAAAACGCCCAGCGAGAAGACTCCACAAAACAATCCCGCGAGGAGACCCCACAAAACACCCCGCAAGGAGACCCCACAAAACGCCCTGCAAGACCCACAAACACCGCTCGAGGAGACCCCACAAAACGCCCCGCGAGACCCCGCAAACACCCCTCGAGGAGACCCACAAAACGGCCTGCGACACCCCACAAACTCCCCTCGAGACCCCACAAAACGCCCCACGAGGAGACACCACAAAACGCCCCACGAGGAGACACCACAAAACGCCCCACGAGGAGACACCATAAAACGCCCCACGAGGAGACACCACAAAACGCCCCACGTGGGGACACCACAAACGACCCTCGAATAGACCCACAAACCGTCCCGCGAAGAGAAAACCCAAAATGCCCCTCGAGGAGACCTCACGAAATGCCCCACGAGACCCCGCAAAATGCCCCACGAGGAGACACACAAACGAACCTCGAGGAGACCCCACAAAACGCCCAGCGAGAAGACTCCACAAAACAATCCCGCGAGGAGACCCCACAAAACACCCCGCAAGGAGACCCCACAAAACGCCCTGCAAGACCCACAAACACCGCTCGAGGAGACCCCACAAAACGCCCCGCGAGACCCCGCAAACACCCCTCGAGGAGACCCACAAAACGGCCTGCGACACCCCACAAACTCCCCTCGAGACCCCACAAAACGCCCCACGAGGAGACACCACAAAACGCCCCACGAGGAGACACCATAAAACGCCCCACGAGGAGACACCACAAAACGCCCCACGTGGGGACACCACAAACGACCCTCGAGGAGACTCCACAAAACGCCCAGCGAGGAGACACACAAACGACCCTCGTGGAGACCCCACAAAACGCCCCCACCAGGAGACCCCACAAAACGCCCCGCGAGAGCAACAAACGCCGCTCGAATAGACCCCACAAACCGTCCCGCGAAGAGAAAACCCAAAATGCCCCTCGAGGAGACCTCACGAAATGCCCCACGAGACTCCGCAAAATGCCCCACGAGGAGACACACAAACGAACCTCGAGGAGACCCCACAAAACGCCCAGCGAGAAGACTCCACAAAACAATCCCGCGAGGAGACCCCACAAAACACCCCGCAAGGAGACCCCACAAAACGCCCTGCAAGACCCACAAACACCGCTCGAGGAGACCCCACAAAACGCCCCGCGAGACCCCGCAAACACCCCTCGAGGAGACCCACAAAACGGCCTGCGACACCCCACAAACTCCCCTCGAGACCCCACAAAACGCCCCACGAGGAGACACCACAAAACGCCCCACGAGGAGACACCACAAAACGCCCCACGAGGAGACACCACAAAACGCCCCACGTGGGGACACCACAAACGACCCTCGAATAGACCCCACAAACCGTCCCGCGAAGAGAAAACCCAAAATGCCCCTCGAGGAGACCTCACGAATGCCCACGAGACCCCGCAAAATGCCCCACGAGACCCCGCAAAATGCCCCACGAGGAGACACACAAACGAACCTCGAGGAGACCCCACAAAACGCCCAGCGAGAAGACTCCACAAAACAATCCCGCGAGGAGACCCCACAAAACACCCCGCAAGGAGACCCCACAAAACGCCCTGCAAGACCCACAAACACCGCTCGAGGAGACCCCACAAAACGCCCCACGAGACCCCGCAAACACCCCTCGAGGAGACCCACAAAACGGCCTGCGACACCCCACAAACTCCCCTCGAGACCCACAAAACGCCCCACGAGGAGACACCATAAAACGCCCCACGAGGAGACACCACAAAACGCCCCACGTGGGGACACCACAAACGACCCTCGAGAGACTCCACAAAACGCCCAGCGAGGAGACACACAAACGACCCTCGTGGAGACCCCACAAAACGCCCCCACCAGGAGACCCCACAAAACGCCCCGCGAGAGCAACAAACGCCGCTCGAATAGACCCCACAAACCGTCCCGCGAAGAGAAAACCCAAAATGCCCCTCGAGGAGACCTCACGAAATGCCCCACGAGACCCCGCAAAATGCCCCACGAGGAGACACACAAACGAACCTCGAGGAGACCCCACAAAACGCCAGCGAGAAGACTCCACAAAACAATCCCGCGAGGAGACCCCACAAAACACCCGCAAGGAGACCCCACAAAACGCCCTGCAAGACCCACAAACACCGCTCGAGGAGACCCCACAAAACGCCCCGCGAGACCCGCAAACACCCCTCGAGGAGACCCACAAAACGGCCTGCGACACCCACAAACTCCCCTCGAGACCCCACAAAACGCCCCACGAGGAGACACCACAAAACGCCCCACGAGGAGACACCACAAACGCCCCACGAGGAGACACCATAAAACGCCCCACGAGGAGACACCACAAAACGCCCCACGTGGGGACACCACAAACGACCCTCGAATAGACCCCACAAACCGTCCCGCGAAGAGAAAACCCAAAATGCCCCTCGAGGAGACCTCACGAAATGCCCCACGAGACCCCGCAAAATGCCCCACGAGACCCCGCAAAATGCCCCACGAGGAGACACACAAACGAACCTCGAGGAGACCCCACAAAACGCCCAGCGAGAAGACTCCACAAAACAATCCCGCGAGGAGACCCCACAAAACACCCCGCAAGGAGACCCCACAAAACGCCCT
>JAWZYU010001015.1:0-54676 GCA_038380435.1 Ryuthela nishihirai | reverse complement strand
TGCAACTTAAACTTAAAAAGTGTTGTGCTAGGGTTAAAAAATTTACCTTTAATACTGAAGCTCTGAAAGACCCAGTTATAGCTAAAGCTTACCATGATAGGTTACTTAGTCATTATGACAGTCATAGTTTGCTTAATACTGAAGTTGAGGAAGAATGGGGCCATTTTAAACAGGCTTTTTTGGAAACTAACAGTACTCTTTTAGGGAAAAAGGAGCAGAGGAGGCAGAATTATTTAAGTGATAAGGCACTTGAGCTTATTTCAGAAAGAAGGAACTGCAGGAATGTCCTTAATCAGTACCCTACTAGTCCTAATAGAAAGCATTACAAAGAACTTAATAAACGTGTAAAGGATCAGTTAGCTACTGATAAGAATCTTTGGCTTGATGGCCTTGCTGACAAAGCCGAGGAAGCAGTTAGACAGCACAACAGCAGAGAGCTGTACCAGATAGTTAATGTTTTGTGTGGTAGAAAACGAACAGGTATACAGGGATTGAAGGATAAACAAGGCAAGGTTATAGAAGGTGAGGATTCTGTCATGGCTAAGTGGGCTGAGCATTTCAGTGATGTTCTAAACAATGTGGTTAATTCTACTCCCATTGTTTGTAATGTTGATAGATGCATTGGCAGCTTTCATGTTGGTCCTATAACACAATCTGAAGTTATTTTGGCTATTTCTAAACTTAAACGTCATAAATCCCCAGGGGTGGATGAAATTACTACAGAAATGCTCAGAGCTGGGAATGTTTCAGTTACAACTTGGATGATTGAAATTTTGAATAACTTTTATGATAAAGGCATGGTTCCTAAAGATTTTACCAGAGCTATTATTATCCCTATTTTCAAAAAAGGTGATCGCAGTTCTTGTTATAACTATAGGGGTATCAGCCTACTCTCCGTTCCAGGTAAAGTTCTTTCCATGATTGTGCTTAATAGAATTAAGAATCTGGTTGACAGGCAATTGCGTGATGAGCAATGTGGATTCAGAAGTGGTAGGGGATGTGTAGATCAGATATTTTCACTTAGACAGATTCTTGAGAAATGTTTAGAGTTTCAGAAACCTTTGGTTGCTAGCTTTGTTGATTTCAAAAAGGCTTTCGACTCTGTTGATCGTCATAATTTGTGGTTGATTGCGAAATCATATGGTATACCAGACAAGTTAGTTAACATAATGAAAGCTCTCTATAATAACACTGAGTCGTGTGTGAGAGTTGGTAAGTCTTATAGCAATTGGTTTAGCATTACTTCTGGTGTTCGACAAGGGTGCATTTTGTCTCCTTTCCTCTTTAGTTTGGTTGTTGATTATGTTATGCGAAATTCACTTCAAGGGAAAGCTTTTGGCCTTAAATGGGCTGGAGATACGAAAATTTCTGATTTAGATTATGCTGATGATTTAGCCCTTTTGGCAAATGATGTTGATGAGATGAACTCTTTCATTCGAACTGTTGATGAGACTGGTAGTACAGTAGGTTTGGTTATAAACAGAGAGAAAACTAAAGTGATGAAAATTGGTCAGGCAGGTTGTGATTCAGTTAATCTGAATGGTTGCAGTCTTGAGCAGGTGTCACAGTTTAATTACCTTGGGAGCTGCGTAACTGATACTGGTGATATGCGGCATGAGATTAACAGACGAATAGGTATTGCTGCCGGGACTTTTAAGAATCTATGGAGATTGTGGAGAAATAGGCGTATACACCTAAAGACTAAAATTAGACTGTATAATAGTTTGGTTCTTTCTAGGGTTAGTTATGGTAGTGAAACTTGGACGCTGTGTAAACAAGATAACAGGAAACTAGATGCTTTTGATTCCAGATGCTTATGCAGTATCTTGGGCATTAGGTGATTCAACTTTGTAACTAATGATGAGGTTAGGCAAAGGAGTCTGCAACCTCCTTTAAGCAGCATATTGTGCAGAGAGAGACTCCGCTGGTTTGGCCATGTTGCCCGTATGGATAATTATAGATTGGTGAATAGGGTTATGAACAGTGTGCCTAGAGGCCTCAGAAGGAGGGGGAGACCTAGGATGCGGTGGGCAGACAATGTCAAACAGGACCTTGTTAGAATTGGTGTACAGTGGCCGGATGCAGCAGATGTAGCTCAGGACAGATATGCTTGGAGAATTAAACTGCGCGGTCTGGTTGGACCTCCGTAGCCCATGGCTGCTTGAGGATGATGATGATGATGTGCAAAAAAGTGCCGCTCAGAGGTAAAACAACCCAACAAGCCAACCCATTTTTATTACTTATACGTTCCTTGGCTGATGTACCACGTTAGAAGGTTTCATAGCTGACCTTACCCATAGAGCAATGGTACAGGTAGAAGGATCGTTAGAGGAATGCGGTGCAATATAAACCAGTGAAGCACTCATCTGTCACGTGATATACGAGACGCCACTCAGGATGCGAGCTGGCGTTAGTTTCTTTGACAAAGATGCTTAGAAGATCGCAGGTTTCTTCGCAAAACAATAAAATAAATAACTTGTTTTTAGCTTTTTATGAATCTTTTCAATTTTAAATGAAGAATTCCTAAACAACTTTTAATAATTGGAAAAGTACCAACATCATTATATTTTTTGCCAGAGAATAGGTTTATGCTTTAACGATCTGGGAATTGTGAAAAAACATAAGTGTGACTGACTATAATTTTCTATGTCAAATCAGCATATTGGATTGGATTGTTTTACCTCTGAGCGGCACTTTTTTTGCACACAATTGGCTAAAGGGCCAGGCCACAAGGACCCCGAAGGCTCAGAGAAGGTTGGGGGAAGGGACCCACTGTAACAGCTGTTGGGAGACAGATGGTAGCCTCCCGTCAAGGCCTTCCAGTGTGTTCTTTAGCGTGCACAGGGTATGGCTTTCCCGCACACGGAGCCACGGCTTAACGTCCCATTCGACGGACGGCGGCATTTCCAAGCAAATCGGTGTCCCCTACTGACCGTGGGCAGGGCGGGAATTTTGCGGAGATAAATCTCAACGCTGACCCAGCTGGGACTCGAACCTGGGAACTACAGATTACGAGTCTGGCGCGCTACCGACTGAGCCACCCCCGCCCCTGTCCTAGTAAGAGGTTGAGGTTGCCACAAAACGAAGTTCATCGCTTTTTTTTCCTTCAACGGTTCCTACGCCTTCCTGTTCCTCCCCACCCAGAATTCATTGTTCCTCCCCTTCATTCAGGGCGCGAGCCTCCACTACAGCTCCACTGCCTCATTTCCCACTCGTGCCCACCTGCGACTCTATCACCGGTTCACGGGGTCCACCTGCGGCGACGTTCAGCTGCGTCACAGGTCACTCACCCGTGGACTCGCCGCTCTTCGCTTAGCGGCAAAACGCAGTGGCTTTTCGAAAGAGCTGCCGCACTTGGCAGGGTCACTGATAACAACTCCGCTTCAGGTGATTTCGACATTCCCTCTTTCTATCATTCTCCTTTCTGTGACTCATTCTCCCTCATGCTCCATCCTCCAAATCATTCTTTTTTTTTCGCTAGTTACTTCAGCGGTCAGTTACATCTGTTCATTTTAAAAGCTAATTTTTTTTTATGAGGCAAAATGTCTATTCTTGCAGTGCACTTTCCATGGAAATCGAACAGAAGCTTCTCTGTTTACCATCAGCAGGGTCAAATATGAAGGGTTGGGTTGGGTTGTTTTACCTCTGAGCTGCACTTTTTTGCACACCATGGGCTAAATGGCCAGGTCACATGGACCCAGAAGGCTCAGAGAAGGTTGGGGGAGGGGACCCACTGGAACAGCTGTTGGGAGACAGATGGTAGCCTCCCGTCAAGGCCATCCAGCGTGTTCTTTAACGTTGGGTTGCTTTACCTCTGAGCGGCACTTTTTTGCACACCATGAACTAAATGGCCAGGTCACATGGACCCCGAAGGCTCAGAGAAGGTTGGGGGAGGGGACCCACTGGAACAGTTGTGGGGAGACAGATGGTAGCCTCCCATCAAGGCCATCCAGCGTGTTCTTTAACGTTGGGTTGTTTTACCTCTGAGCGGCACTTTTTTGCACACCATGGGCTAAATGGCCTGGTAACATGGACCCCGAAGGCTCAGAGAAGGAGGGGACCCACTGGAACAGCTGTTGGGAGACAGATGGTAGCCTCCCGTCAAGGCCATCCAGCGTGTTCTATAACGTTGGGTTGTTTTACATCTGAGCGGCACTTTTTTGCACACCATGGGCTAAATGGCAAGGTCACATGGACCCCGAAGGCTCAGAGAAGGTTGGGGGAGGGGACCCAGTGGAACAACTGTTGGGAGACAGATGGTAGCCTCCCGTCAAGGCCATCCAGCGTGTTCTTTAAGGTTGGGTTGTTTTACCTCTGAGCGGCACTTTTTTGCACACCATGAACTAAATGGCCAGGTCACATGGACCCCGAAGGCTCAGAGAAGGTTGGGGGAGGGGACCCACTGGAACAGTTGTGGGGAGACAGATGGTAGCCTCCCATCAAGGCCATCCAGCGTGTTCTTTAACGTTGGGTTGTTTTACCTCTGAGCGGCACTTTTTTGCACACCATGGGCTAAATGGCCTGGTAACATGGACCCCGAAGGCTCAGAGAAGGAGGGGACCCACTGGAACAGCTGTTGGGAGACAGATGGTAGCCTCCCGACAAGGCCATCCAGCGTGTTCTATAACGTTGGGTTGTTTTACATCTGAGCGGCACTTTTTTGCACACCATGGGCTAAATGGCAAGGTCACATGGACCCCGAAGGCTCAGAGAAGGTTGGGGGAGGGGACCCAGTGGAACAACTGTTGGGAGACAGATGGTAGCCTCCCGTCAAGGCCATCCAGCGTGTTCTTTAAGGTTGGGTTGTTTTACCTCTGAGCGGCACTTTTTTGCACACCATGGGCTAAATGGCCAGGTCACATGGACCCCGAAGACTCAGAGAAGATTGGAGGAGGGGACCCACTGGAACAGCTGTTGGGAGACAGATGGTAGCCTCCCGTCAAGGCCATCCAGCGTGTTCTTTAACGTGCACAGGGTATGGCTCTCCCGCACACGGGGCCACGGCTTAACGTCCCATCCGACGGACGGCGGCCTTTCCATGCCCATCGGTGTCCCCTACTGATCGTTGGCAGGGCGGGTGATTTTGCGGAGATAAATCTCAACGCTGACCCAGCTGGGACTCGAACCTGGGAACTACAGATTACGAGCCTGGCGCGCTACCGACTGAGCCACCCCGCCCCAAATTTGAAGAGGGAAGAGGAAGGAAAAGGGGTTTATATCCTTACGAATTCTAAAAAAAGGGACGGAGACGAAAAAATAGTAAACCTTTGTATTGAACACATTTTGCAAGAATATTTTTTCAAACTGAAATGGTGAAAAATAAAATAGGATCTCCTTCAAGTAGCTGCTTGCCAAAGTATCTAGCATGTTTGAGTTGAGTTGGGTTGTTTTACCTCTGAGCGGCAATTTTTTGCACACCATGGGCTAAATGGCCAGGTCACATGGACCCCGAAGGCTCAGAAGGTTGGGGGAGGGGACCCACTGGAACAGCTGTTGGGAGACAGATGGTAGCCTCCCGTCAAGGCCATCCAGCATTTTCTTTAACGTTGGGTTGTTTTACCTCTGAGCGGCACTTTTTTTGCACACCATGGGCTAAATGGCCAGGTCACATGGACCCCGAAGACTCAGAGAAGGTTGGAGGAGGGGACCCACTGGAACAGCTGTTGGGAGACAGATGGTAGCCTCCCATCAAGGCCATCCAGCGTGTTCTATAACGTTGGGTTGTTTTACCTCTGAGCTGCACTTTTTTGCACACCATGGGCTAAATGGCCAGGTCACATGGACCCCGAAGGCTCAGAGAAAATTGGGGGAGGGAACCCACTGGAACAGCTGTTGGGAGACAGATGGTAGCCTCCCATCAAGGCCATCCAGCGTGTTCTATAACGTTGGGTTGTTTTACCTCTGAGCTGCACTTTTTTGCACACCATGGGCTAAATGGCCAGGTCACATGGACCCCGAAGACTCAGAGAAGGTTGGAGGAGGGGACCCACTGGAACAGCTGTTGGGAGACAGATGGTAGCCTCCCATCAAGGCCATCCAGCGTGTTCTATAACGTTGGGTTGTTTTACCTCTGAGCTGCACTTTTTTGCACACCATGGGCTAAATGGCCAGGTCACATGGACCCCGAAGACTCAGAGAAGGTTGGAGGAGGGGACCCACTGGAACAGCTGTTGGGAGACAGATGGTAGCCTCCCGTCAAGGCCATCCAGCGTGTTCTTTAACGTGCACAGGGTATGGCTCTCCCGCACACGGGGCCACGGCTTAACGTCCCATCCGACGGACGGCGGCCTTTCCATGCCCATCGGTGTCCCCTACTGATCGTTGGCAGGGCGGGTGATTTTGCGGAGATAAATCTCAACGCTGACCCAGCTGGGACTCGAACCTGAGAACTACAGATTACGAGCCTGGCGCGCTACCGACTGAGTCACCCCCGCCCCACGGACGGATGGAATCGAAGGAAACACTTTTATGGTGGAACTGAATAAGCAGAAAAATTCATTTTCTTCTCTCCTTTAAAGCTTGCTTTAATTTTGAAAGCATGCGAAGTTAATTGGCTGTAATCTAAAGCCTTATGAGTCACAGATCCGCTGCAGTGAATTCCGCAATCCAAGTGCACAGAGTGTCTTATCAACCGAACTGAGCTCAGTGGTCAAGGATTCTTTCTTCACAAAACCTGTTGTGGAAAACACAGTCATCGCTAAGATGGATGAAATTCTTAGAAAGAACTGCGAAGTTATAATTTTGTTCTGGAGACGAAATGATGTTTACCTTTCTTCTTCATATTTCTTTCCCTTATGAAAACAAACGCCTTGAGTTCCTAGGCATGAAATAGTTTCTCGCGCTATGCTGTGCCATCGCATTAGCTGTTTTTTTTTCATTATTATTTCCTTCCATAAAAACCATTTACGTCGAAATGTAAAGAACGAAATAAACAGCAAGCTTTGCTTCTTTGAGCGACATCGGATCTGTTTCTTGAGAGATTTCTTTAAAGAGGTTTTGGCAAGTGTGGCTGCAGTAAAGAAATGGGATTCTTCTCCAGAGGGGGGGGGTGTTGGTGATCTATCATGAGGCATTTTGGAGATGCTGTAAATAACATTTGCCCGTGAAAAAAATTCATTGATGCTTAACGATGTAAACAAACCAGTTGCATAAGGAATTAGACAGAGTAGCAAATACGAAAAATATTAAACGCATTTAAATTTCTTGATTACTCTTTTAAAATAATATATAACGAAAAATAAAAACAGAGTTAAACTTCGTAGGTTAAAGTTTGTTTTTCCTACATAAATAATTTCGGAATTAATTTTCTATGCGGAAATTGTAATCGGTGCTTCAGCGTCGAAACTACTACACAGAATTTGTTTGCTAAAATTTCACGAATAAAATAAATTATAATTTACTGACCAAAACACCAATAAATATAAATTCTTTATCAATCGATTTATTTTATTCTAATATTTTTGATCCTGAACTTTTTTTTTTCAGTTTCCATCATTAATTTTGCTTCTGAACCTGGAAGGGGGGAATCGATATTTATCGGTTTTGGTTAGTAAATTATAGTTTATTTTATTCATGAAATCTTAGGGTACCTCTGAGCGGCACTTTTTTGCACACCATGGGCTAAATGGCCAGGTCACATGGACCCCGAAGGCTCAGAGAAGGTTGGGGGAGGGGACCCACTGGAACAGCTGTTGGGAGACAGATGGTAGCCTCCCGTCAAGGCCATCCAGCGTGTTCTTTAACGTGCACAGGGTATGGCTCTCCCGTACACGGGGCCACGCCTTAACGTCCCATCCTACGGACGGCGGCCTTTCCAAGCCCATCGGTGTCCCCTACTGACCGTGGGCAGGGCGGGGAATTTTGCGGAGATAAATCTCAACGCTGACCCAGCTGGGACTCGAACCTGGGAACTACAGATTACGAACCTGGCGCGCTACCGACTGAGCCACCCCCGCCCCTCATGAAATCTTAGTAAACAAATTCTGGTTAGTAAGACACGGATGTTCATTTTCATTTTGAGGGATTTCGCCTTCCTCACAGACCATCTGTATGGCATATCATACTGATAACTTAAACTGTTACACTTCTACAGCAATCGACTTAAACTGTTACACTTCTACAGCAATCGACTGCTGGAGAAGTCATTTTTTTTGCTAACAACCCTCCTACTCCGTCTACTGCAGAAGAGAGATCCTGATCTGTCGCACGTGGGCTGAAGAAGCTTCCAAGACTGAGTTGGAAAAAAGATAAAGAAGCAATAAAAGGCGAAAGTAAGATTAGATAGATATCCAACTAACCCAAAACTGGATTCCTGTAAAATCCGCCAGATCTAAGAGGGGATGCGAAGGGTGCGATGCCCCCCCCCCCCACACACACACACACACTCCCATCAGAATTCTAGTAGAGGCAAAAAATTATTTAACCTTTATTTTTTTCTAGATAGGCGGAACCAACTGGTGATGATGTTAATGGCTCAAAACTGGGCAAGGGATTCACTGGAGAAATTAATTCAAAGCACAGTGGGGATTCGAATCTGCGAACATCAGATGATGAGCCTGGCGCTGCTGTCTGATCCAATCCGGGACGGGGATGGCTCAGTCGGTAGCGCGCCAGGCTCGTAATCTGTAGTTCCCAGGTTCGAGTCCCAGCTGGGTCAGCGTTGAGATTTATCTCCGCAAAATTCCCCGCCCTGCCCACGGTCAGTAGGGGACACCGATGGGCTTGGAAAGGTCGCCGTCCGTCGAATTGGACGTTAAGCCGTGGCCCCGTGTGCGGGAGAGGCATACCCTGTGCATGTTAAAGAACACGCTGGATGGCCTTGACGGGAGGCTACCATCTGTCTCCCAACAGCTGTTCCAGTGGGTCCCCTCCCCCAACCTTCTCTGAGCCTTCGGGGTCCATGTGACCTGGCCATTTAGCCCATGGTGTGCAAAAAAGTGCCGCTCAGAGGTAAAACAACCCAACGTTAAAGAACACACTGGATAGCCTTGATGGGAGGCTACCATCTGTCTCCCAACAGCTGTTCCAGTGGGTCCCCTCCCCCCACCTTCTCTGAGCCTTCGGGGTCCATGTGACCTGGCCATTTAGCCCATGGTGTGCAAAAAAGTGCCGCTCAGAGGTAAAACAACCCAACGTTAAAGAACACGCTGTATGGCCTTGACGGGAGGCTACCATCTGTCACCCAACAGCTGTTCCAGTGGGTTCCCTCCCCCAACCTTCTCTGAGCCTTCGGGGTCCTTGTGACCTGGTCATTTAGCCCATGGTGTGCAAAAAAAAGTGCCGCTCAGAGGTCAAACAACCCAACGTTAAAGAACACGCTGGATGGCCTTGACGGGAGACTACCATCTGTCTCCCAACAGCTGTTCCAGTGGGTCCCCTCCCCCAACCTTCTATGAGCCTTCGTGGTCCATGTGACTTGGCCATTTAGCCCATGGTGTGCAAAAAAAGTGCCGCTCAGAGGTAAAACAACCCAACGTTAAAGAACACGCTGGATGGCCTTGACGGGAGGCTACCATCTTCTCCCAACAGCTGTTCCAGTGGGTCCCCTCCCCCAATCTTCTCTGAGCCTTCGGGGTCCATGTGACCTGGCCATTTAGCCCATGGTGTGCAAAAAAGTGCCGCTCAGAGGTAAAACAACCCAACCCAATCCCGCCCTTTTTTATGGTAGTAATTTCATGAAAGTTTGATTAAAATGCTATATATTGCTTCTAAGAAAGTTTCCCAGTTTGCCAGTTTATGTTTCTCAAAATATTGCATTATGTGAAACATTCGGCGAGCTCTCTTTCATTATTACTTATTTTCATATATAAGGTTTGTAATAAAGCAAAATCTGAGAAAAGCTGCATATGTATTAAAAAACAATTATGAGTAAAAAAAACTTTTATGGCTTTCTTCAGTTAATGAAAATTAAATCGATATTATCGGCGATTTTTCCCTTAGGGATGAGGAATGGGCCCTAGGGATGGGAAATTGGACAATGAGGATGGGAAATTGGACAATGGGATGGGGAATTGGACAATGAGGATGGGAAATTGAACAATGGGAATGGGAAATTGGACAATGGGGATGGGAAATTGGACAATGGGGATGGGGAATTGAACAATGGGGATGGGGAATTGGACAATGGGGATGGGGAATTGAACAATGGGGATGGGGAATTGGATAATGGGGATGGGGAATTGGACAATGGGATGGGGAATTGGACAATGAGGATGGGAAATTGAACAATGGGGATGGGAAATTGGACAATGGGGATGGGGAATTGGATAATGGGGATGGGAAATTGGACAATGGGATGGGGAATTGGACAATGAGGATGGGATATTGAACAATGGGGATGGGAAATTGGACAATGGGGATGGGGAATTGAACAATGGGGATGGGGAATTGGATAATGGGGATGGGGAATTGGACAATGGGATGGGGAATTGGACAATGAGGATGGGATATTGAACAATGGGGATGGGAAATTGGACAATGGGGATGGGAAATTGGACAATGGGGATGGGAAATTGGATAATGGGATGGGGAATTGGACAATGGGATGGGGAATTGGACAATGAGGATGGGATATTGAACAATGGGGATGGGAAATTGGACAATGGGGATGGGAAATTGGATAATGGGGATGGGAAATTGGACAATGGGATGGGGAATTGGACAATGAGGATGGGATATTGAACAATGGGGATGGGAAATTGGACAATGGGGATGGGAAATTGGATAATGGGGATGGGAAATTGGACAATGGGGATGGGGAATTGAGTCCTAGAGAATCAAGGCGTTTACCTGGACCCCGGTACTTAGATATTATAATACTTTTTAAGAATTTTTCTGTTTTCAAATCAGACCTACTTCTTATGCATTCCAGACACCAGGATAAAGTATTAATGATGATTTAAAAAAAATATATTTCCTTAAATGTTCATAAGTTGAAAATCTGTTTGCTTCTCGTCGATCTAAAGTCAGAAACGTTCAAGTTTTATTTCTACAGTCGATATTTTTATGTGCTCTGCGTCTACAAACCTATTGGCCTTCCCCAGAAACGAGTGTATCATTCTCAAATTTAATTAGGCTCAACTCCTATCTTTAAGATTCCACTTTTATCGTTACTAAGCGGATTAAGCGTTGAATAGCCTTTGTAAAGTTTGTTTTTGTTCTGTTTGCTCTCCAACTAATTTAATCAGCAATGAAAACATCAAACATTAATTTCAGAGTCCGAAAATAAATCTTGTTCACGTCAAGCAAATAAACAGCGCCACCTGCAACACTAAAAGAGGCTTAACAACAATCTTAATTTAATTGACTTTTAGAGGAACTTAAGCTTTCTCTTTTTCTGACATTCAAAGATTCTTAAGAGCTTTTGCCTCTGGCTACTTGACGAAACCTCGATAAAACTCAGTTTTTAAAACAACCATTAAAAAAGGAAAGAAGGTTATCGCGATATCTTTTGGTCTTGCTTAACAAGCGCAGCACATTCATTCGTTCCACGTAACACTTCGTTGGCCAATCAGCGCTCAGCTCGCCTGATTTAAGAAGGTAATAAAAGTTTATAGGGCAGAAAGAGTCAGGAAATGCCACGAGAGACTAAATGCACCGAAAAAGCAATTCGGTCTTTTCAGTCAGGGGTTTAAAAAGTTCTTTTGACGAAAAAAAAAAAAACCAAAATCAATGCTAGCAAGTTTAGACTTAATTTGGCAGCATACTAACTAGCAGGCAACTCGTAGCGAAAAAAAACTTCGTGATTTTAATATGCGAATTAAGAGTAGTTCTGGGTTGTTTTACCTCTGAGCGGCACATTTTTTACACACCATGGGCTAAATGACCAGGTCACAAGGACCCCAAAGGCTCAGAGAAGGTTCAGGGAGGGTACCCACTGGAACAGCTGTTAGGAGACAGATGGTAGCCTCCCGTCAAGGCCATCCAGCGTGTTCTTTAACGTGCACAGGGTATGGCTCTCCCACACACGGGGCCACGACTTAACGTCCCATCCGACGGACGGCGGCCTTTTCAAGACCATCGGTATCCCCTACTGACCGTGGGCAGGGGGGGGGGGGGAATTTTGCGGAGATAAATCTCAACGCTGACCCAGCTGGGACTCGAACCTGGGAACTACAGATTACGAGCCTGGCGCGCTACCGACTGAGCCACCCCCGCCCCTCCGAGACAGACTGCATTACAATGGCAAGAATATAATTTTAGCAAAAATAAAAAAATAATAAATACCCCCTCAAGCATCTGCTTGCCACAGAGGAATATAAATATAATTTGTTACAGATGATTTTATTAATATGAGAATTTATTATTATCTCTCTGTGGTAAGCAGCTGCTTGAGGGGGTATTTTTTTTTTTATTTACTTACTCTAGAAAAATAAATGGTTTGAATTAAAACCACTTAGCCGTCCCGTGGCCGAGTGGTTAGCACGCTTGGCTATTGATCTAAGGGACCTGGGTTCGAGCCCCGGCTAAGGCATGGATGTGTGTATTGTTTTTCTGCTGAGGTCCAGCCATCCTCTCAGACCTTCTACTATGGCATATAAACTGACAGGCTCCTGTCAGACCTCTGTGGCAAGCAGCTGCTTGAGGGGGGTATTTATTTTATTTTTGTACTTAGCGCATATTTCCTTTTAGTTTAATTTCTGCATCAGGGCTATTAGTTGCAGTTTTCTGTTTCCCTTAAAAGGAAAGAAAACAAATTAGTGAGAAAAACTTCCCGCAGAGACCTGGGAATCATTTCTTCTCTCTATACAGAGCCGTGCCGTCCCGTGGCCGAGTGGTTAGCTCTCTTGGCTGCTGATCTAAGGGACCTGGGTTCGAGCCCCGGCTTAAGGCATGGATGTTCGTGTTGTTTTCTGCTGAGGTCCTGCCATCCTCTCAGATCTTCTACTTTGGCATATAAACTGACAGGCTCCTGTCAGACCTCTGTGGCACGCAGCTGCTTGAGAGGGTATTTATTCAAGCCGTCCCGTGGCCGAGTGGTTAGCACGTTTGGCTACTGATCTACGGGACCTGGGTTCGAGCCTCGAATAAGGCATGGATGTATATGTCGTTTTTCTGCTGATGTCCTGCCATCCTCTCAGACCTACTATGGCATATGAACTGGCAGGCTCCTGTCAGACCTCTGTGGCAAGCAGCTGCTTGAGAGGGTATTTATTCAAGCCGTCCCGTGGCCGAGTGGTTAGCACGCTTGGCTACTGATATACGGGACCTGGGTTCGAGCCCCGGATAAGGCATGGATGTATATGTCGTTTTTCTGCTGAGGTCCTGCCATCCTCTCAGACCTACTATGGCATATAAACTGGCAGGCTCCTGTCAGACCTCTGTGGCAAGCAGCTGCTTGAGGGGGTATTTATTCAAGCCGTCCCCTGGCCGAGTGGTTAGCACGCTTGGCTACTGATATACGGGACCTGGGTTCGAGCCTCGGATAAGGCATGGATGTATATGTCGTTTTTCTGCTGATGTCCTGCCATCCTCTCAGACCTACTATGGCATATAAACTGGCAGGCTCCTGTCAGACCTCTGTGGCAAGCAGCTGCTTGAGGGGGTATTTATTCAAGCCGTCCCGTGGCCGAGTGGTTAGCACGCTTGGCTACTGATATACGGGACCTGGGTTCGAGCCCCGGATAAGGCATGGATGTATATGTCGTTTTTCTGCTGAGGTCCTGCCATCCTCTCAGACCTACTATGGCATATAAACTGGCAGGCTCCTGTCAGACCTCTGTGGCAAGCAGCTGCTTGAGGGGGTATTTATTCAAGCCGTCCCCTGGCCGAGTGGTTAGCACGCTTGGCTACTGATCTACAGGACCTGGGTTCGAGCCCCGGATAAGGCATGGGTGTATATGTCGTTTTTCTGCTGAGGTCCTGCCATCCTCTCAGACCTACTATGGCATATAAATTGACAGGCTCCTGTCAGACGTCTGTGGCAAGCAGCTGCTTGAGAGGGTATTTATTTTTATTTATACAGAGCTGGAGTCTGTCAGTCATTTCCTTCCATCAACTAATCTGTCCTCGGAGGAAGTCATCGTCTCCTTCATGTCTCGAGCTCCATTTGTTGTTTACTCGTCTTCCATTCGTCTCATGCCATTATCCCTCGTCACCCTTTTTGTCTTCAGGGATTACTTTCAGAGCAGAAGAGTTTCTCTGTTGCGCAGGAGCCGAGAGAGTTAAGCCTCTGGTTTCAACAACAAGCTTTTAAAGCTCCTCTGGTGATTGGCTGTCTTGCTTACTTCAGCTTCTTTGGATGCAGCACCGTGGGAACACAAACATTCAACTCTATTACACTAAACGCAAACCATTTTCCTACCGTCACTATTGTAATGAAGAAAACTTCCAGTACAGTCGCTCAAAAAAATATCCGAACACTATGGTTGATTACAGAATTCAGAAAAAAATCTGGAGCGTGTACAGCAACTGTACACGCTCCAGTTACCGTTCACAGCAAACTGGAGCGTGTGCAGTTACTGCACACCCTCCAGTTTACTGTGAACGGTAACTGCACACGCTCAATATTTCTGTGAGTGGGCCCACACGATCCAGGTTATTGTGAGCTCACACGATCCAATGTGCTGTGAACATTAACCGCAACCGCTCCAGTTTGCTGTGAACGGTAACTGCACACGCTCAATATTTCCGTGAGTGAGCCCACACGATCCAGGTTTTTGTGAGCGCACACGATCCAATGTGCTGTGAACATTAACCGCAACCGCTCCAGTTTGCTGTGAACGGTAACTGCACACGCTCAATATTTCCGTGAGTGAGCCCACACGATCTAGTATCAAAATAATATGACCACCTAAAGTCGCTCAAAAAAATATCCGAACACTGTGATTGATTACAGAATTCAGAAAAAATATCTGGCAACGATATTTTTTTAGAAATTAGTGATATGGCAACCTTCGTGTCACGTGATTACAGAATTCAGGAAAAATATCTGGAGCGTGTACAGCAACTGTACACGCTCCAGTTACCGTTCACAGCAAACTGGAGCGTGTGCAGTTACTGCACACGCTCCAGTTTGCTGTGAACGGTAACTGCACACGCTCAATATTTATGTGAGTGGACCCACACGATCCAGGTTATTGTGAGCTCACACGATCCAATGTGCTGTGAACATTAACCGCAACCGCTCCAGTTTGCTGTGAACGGTAACTGCACACGCTCAATATTTCCGTGAGTGAGTCCACACGATCCAGGTTATTGTGAGCTCACGATTCAATGTGCTGTGAACATTAACCGCAACCGCTCCAGTTTGCTGTGCACGGTAACTGCACACGCTCAATATTTCCGTGAGTGAGCCCACACGATCCAGGTTATTGTGAGCTCACACGATCCAATGTCCTGTGAACATTAACCCCACACGCTCAATATTTATGTGAATGGGCCCACACGATTCAGGTTTTTGTGAGCTCACATGATTCAATGTGCTGTGAACATTAACCGCAACCGCTCCAGTTTGCTGTGAACGGTAACTGCACACGCTCAATATTTCTGTGAGTGGGCCCATACGATCCAGGTTATTGTGAGCTCACACGATCCAATGTGCTGTGAACATTAACCGCAACCGCTCCAGTTTGCTGTGAACGGTAACTGCACACGCCTCATATTCATTGCATTATATATTCATACGCATTATATATATTAAAAAAAGTATCCGAACACTATGGTTGATTACAGAATTCCGAAAATATCTGACAACGATTTTTTTTTAGAAATTAGTGATCTGGCAACCTTCGTGCCACGTGAGACGAAGGTTGCCAGATCACTAATTTCTAAAAAAAAAATCGTTGTCAGATATTTTTTCTGAATTCTGTAATCAACCATAGTATTCGGATACTTTTTTGAGCGACTGTATACTAATCCTCCTGAAAATATTTTGGTGGGATTGGGTTAGTCGGTAGCTTAAGGGTCTACGTCTGACATTATTACTACTCACCATTATTTAATAGCAGATGTTTGAAAGAAAAAAGAAATCGTTTACACATACACTACCTGGTCAATTATGATGAACACCTACTCAATACTGATAATAATTTCGGAATGGTATCTTTCCCAAATTTCAAAGTTTTCATTCTCTCTTTCTTCTGTGCATAGTTCTCGTTGAAGTGGGATATTAAGTACCTCAAAAGATTAATAAACTCAGCGGTTAAAAGAGATTGTGCCCATTGCACAGAATCCACACTACAGATCTTTGAAAGGAATGATTTTAAATTAATTTAACTAGAAAGGCCAATCACCTCTGGTGAATATGAAATGCTCGTTTCCAAAGAGAATTTCTTTTATTAGTTTCTCAACTTAGCTCTCTCTCTAATAATGGATTGGGTGGTTTTACCTCTGAGCGGCACTTTTTTGCACACCATGGGCTAAATGGCCAGGTCACATGGACCCCGAAGGCTCAGAGAAGGTTGGGGGAGGGGACCCACTGGAACAGCTGTTGGGAGACAGATGGTAGCCTCCCGTCAAGGCCATCCAGCGTGTTCTTTAACGTTGGGTTGTTTTACCTCTGAGCGGCACTTTTTTGCACACTATGGGCTAAATGGCCAGGTCACAAGGACCCCGAAGGCTGAGAGAAGGTTGGGGGAGGGGACCCACTGGAACAGCTGTTGGGAGACAGATGGTAGACTCGTGTCAAGGCCATCCAGTGGGTTCTTTAACGCTGGGTTGTTTTACCTCTGAGCGGCACTTTTTTGCACACCATGGGCTAAATGACCAGGTCACATGGACCCCGAAGGCTCAGAGAAGGTTGGGGGAGGGAACCCACTGGAACAACTGTTGGGAGACAGATGGTAGACTCGTGTCAAGGCCATCCAGTGGGTTCTTTAACGTGCACAGGCTATGGCTCTCCCTCACACGGAACCACGGCTTAACGTTCCATCCGACGGACGGCGGCCCCTACTGACCGTGGGCAGGGCGTGGAATTTTGCGGAGATAAATCTCAATGTTGACCCAGCTGGGACTCGAACATGGAAACTACAGAAGTAGTTTCATCACACCCGACGGTACCCCCTTTGCACAGTGCTTTCCCCCCCTATGTCTCAATCGTCCACGTTGCCTTCTTGACTTGGACCCCCTATGTCGCAATCGACCGGAAATTGACCTGTGCTGGGCCACATTGCCTTCTGAACTTTGACCCCTATGTTGCAATCAACAGGAAATTGACCCTGGTGTCGCAACTGTCGTGGCGCTCCTTATTAATAATTCATAATTAAAAATTCCTCCCCCTTTTAACCCCTTGTGCTATCTAGTTTTTAACTCTAATTTTAAGCTCCCCTTCTCGAATAGTCTCGTTTTTTCTTTATTTCAGACTCATCTATATTTTAAGCCCTGGATTTTGCAAACCCCCTGGTTGACCTATATTTTAAGCCCTACCTATATTCTAAGCTCCCTCCTTCCCTCGGACTGATTGATGCACGCCTAAGAATAATTGCACAGAAAAGGATGATTACAAGGCTCAATTGTAAAAACACCTCCAAAAAGACCCCCTGGTTGACCTACATTTTAAGCTCTACCTATATTTTAAGGCCCCTCCTTCCCTCGGACCGGCTGATGCACACCTCAGAATAATTGCACAGAAAAGGATGATACAAGTCTCAATTGTAAAATCAACTCCCAAAGTTGTATTCTTATTAAACCTCCCTCCCCTTAAAAAACTAATCGGTGGTGTCCAATACGTATTTTAGTACATCTCCTGTATTTAAAAACTCTCTAGGTATTCATCTGAAATTTTACAAGACCACTCAACTCTTTCTGAATGACAACGGTCAGAATGCCTAATGCAGCTCTCTAAATAAAACTTTCTTTAACAGAAAATCAACTCTCAAAGTTGTATTCTTATTAATTAAACACTCAACAAAACCACACATCCCTTCTATTAAAAGTTACCTCTATTAAAACTACACAAACTCACGTCCTTTTACAAGTTCTCTAAATATGTTGTATATTCTCCGTATTTATTCCTTATAATTAAACACTCATCAAAAATTCTCTCACCTTTATTAAAAAATCACTCCGCGGTCGTAATAAAAAAGTTTTCTGTAGATGGGTTTCATCCAAAAAAAAAAAATCCTCCACCTGCAGTGAGATTCGAACCGACTATCTTGGGCTCGATAGCCGGACGCACTCGACTATGGTTTGTACTTAATGTGGCCTAGAAAGGTGTCGAACGGGTCAGACATTTCAAATATTAACCTAATACGTTTTTTACAACCTTCGTATTCTTTATAACTAGTTTTTTCTACGTATTTCTTATAATGAACCCGATAGTCCTTTCACATTAACATATGTATTTTTTATAACTCGCGTATTTTACGTCCGTTTCAGTAACACTTATTTCTTTTAACTCCGTGACTGTTGCTGTCGCTTACTAGGACTATCCACAGTAACTATTTTTAAAAGACTGGCCCGCAGAAAATGCCGATGGGTTAAAAATTAATAAAAACTGATTATACTCGTCATGATGAAAAATATTGAGGGGTAATAGGGCCGACCTAAAAGACTCAGTGTTCGGATCCTCACCCTGGACTACGTTTCACTGACGGATGGTTAAGTCCTGTGAAATTATTCCAAACGGGGAATCACAAGGGTTTTATTAACGAATGAATCATGGATCTGTGCTGCTTCCGTGTCAGGAGCACTGCCCTACATCGTGAAAACCCACTAGCACTCTTTATCGTGGTTTTCGGACTCGATATTTTTCCAAGTCCCGAGACGGTTCTCCCAATTCTATCCTTTACGATACAAGGGCGTTTCAATGTACCCAATGTAGACAAACCCTTTTGAAATGACGCGTCCTAAACCTCCAAGTGCTGGGCTTATTAAAATTAGTCTCCATCGGGTTGGTCCCGTCAGATATCTGTGTTTCCACGTAGTAATGCTACACTGAAGAAAAGTCGGCTAAAAAACCGTCTTTAACATCGTTTGCGTGCGAACGTATGCCGCATCACGCTGTTGAAATCGGGTAAAAAAAATAACTTTTTTTTTGTACGCAGTAAAAAGTACGTTGCAGTTACTGTTGCGTAAAAACTTTAGTTCCATCACGAATGCACGTTAACGGTGTAGGGGAACATTAGTTTTAGCAAATACTTCAACTATAAAAAAAAATAATACAATGTCTCACGCACCCTTTCAACTTACCTGCACTAATCCACTGATATTTTATTTGCAGCTGGACTGATAGTCAAAATTTAGCAAATATTACAAAGAATCTCTCAATTGTAAAAATCAACTCTCAAAGTTGTATTCTTATTAATTAAAACCCTTTCTATTAAAAGTTACCTCTATTAAAAATCTTTTGCTATTCATTTTGCCAGGACTGCTAAACGATTCCCTTTTATTAAATTTCAATTCTTTGGGATTCATTTTTTCCAACCCCGTTAATCGATCCCCTAGTAAATAAAAACTCTCACTCACCTTTATTAAAATCATCCAGCGCTCGTAATAAATCAGTTTAATCGGGAAAAAAAAAAAAAATCATTCCCTCGCTAGCGTACCTCAACGTTAATTTCGGGAAAAAGTCTCATCGGATCCAAGGTTCACGTATTTTACTAGAAGAATGACACAGTAATTGTTCCACAGAAAAATTAATAAAATTTGGTTTAAATTATTCGTAGGACTTGTATATAAGATCTACCTTGCAATAGACGTTCAACAGGCTAAAAGTTTTCCAAGTCCGTTATCAGTGTATCGGAAATCGTACATTTCCTGTTGACATCCTTCAGATCGTTTATCCGTGGGTAACAACAGCACTTTCGCCACATCACACGATATGGTGCAATCCTTTCTCAGCTGGAAGATCAAAAGGTCAAATGTCCAGCGCTTCACTGTGTCTGCATTTGACACTGATAAGGTTTAAAAATAGATGTTTCCTAGAATCCACATTGCCTTCTCAGATTGGACTTTGAACCCTATGTCGCAACCGACCATATTTTAAGTCCTCTTCATAGAACCCCTGGTTGACTTATATTTTAAGTCCCTTTCTCGAATTTTCTTGTTTTTCCCCTGTTTAACCCATATTTTAAGCCCTCCCCTCTTCATAGACCAACCTATTGATCCACCTATATTTTAAGCCCTCCCCTCTTTAAACCAAATCAGTTTTTGCGCATTTAATCGGTGTCATCCAACGTCCATACTATTTTTAGTACGTCTCCTGTATTTAAAAAAAAAAAAAATTATTGGCTTTCGTCGCCGTATTTGAACGCGCTACCTCAGTGCCGATAGCTGAAGTGTCATCGCCAGGGCGCGGATTTTTGCGGAGCTAAATCTCAACTCTGGCCCTGCTATCCGCTCGACAATATTTGCTACTGATAAAACGATTTCCTTCATTAAAAATAAAAACTAATTAAATAATGGGGTATCACTGGGAAAATACTGGGAAGAACCCAAACTGATTTCGTGCTAAAACATCTCCAGATTTCAGCTTACTTGAAAAACTATTGTTAGAAATGAACCAGTGACTTGAATCACTCAACTTCCATAAGAATACACAATTATGGTACAGTGTCGGGAAGAAATATGTTTCAACGAAATTCAATTGCATGTATTACGATCAGAAAAATAATTTAGTGGACAAAGTTTAAAATAGTTATTAAATGGTACCTTACAGTGCAAGTGCGCTTCAGGCGAAAAGCCTCCCCTTCGAACACTGCACCCCGTTTTTCCGAAGTAACTGTGTCACAAGTCTTCCTACATCATCCCTAAACAGAGAATCGGATTCAATGTGCAAGAAGATCAAGACCTCATTTGAAGGAGCACATAGTGGATACTGTACTCCATAGTGAAATGAACATTGGCCTCTTGCGGGACCTAGTTATATCCCTACTCCAAGAGAATTACTAATGAAAACATGCTATTGTTAATGTATGTAATTCCGACAAAAAATGTTTTGTCTGTTTTAGCCACTTTGTATCCTGCAATAGGAAACACTGAACACTTTAACAACTATATACATTTAGAAGAAAACACATCAGGTCTAATTTTCCCTTTAACAATAAATCAAATATCTAAATTCGAAAAAATTAACATTTCTGTCTGGATACGAGAAAGAGATGTTCCCACTCTACATCACACCATTCAGATTTAAAGCGCACGCAAATCTCCTACTGTTATCAGACGATGAAAAGCAGCATTATTGTTCCATTAAGAATTTGTTTCTATGAAATTCAAAGGGAGAATGCTGTTTTCCATATTATAGGGAATGCAATTAATAATTCCTTGCAGAAGGTTGTCCTTTAGGTTATGAAATAATCTTATTAGAATGCTTAAAATTGAGATGACACACATTAGCTCCTCGGAGAAGCGCTAGCGGGTAGAAGACTATACCCGTGTAATGAAAATATTCATTCGACATAAAAAAAAACCTACGCCAATATCGCGTACACTGACGTGCTCCTCTTAGCTGATGTGTTTGGTGGCAGATACTGACCCCTGCTATGTTTACACAACTCCTGCCTTCATACCTGAAGATGACAAATACTAGAGTTGATAACCTACAATGTATCTTTTTGGAAGGCATACGAGGAGGAATTTCGGTGATATGCAGACAACAAGCATTTAGAATGAAAAACTGATTGCAAGTTTGCTTTACTGTCATACAAACCTGAAAAGAGATGAAATGGGTAGTACTTTACCCATGATATACCATGTGACTAGGTCGTTAAATCAAATTACATGCATAAACGAAAATTAGAAAAACAACGAAATGCTTGGTAAATTCAATGAGAATCACTAAAATGTAAAGAGTGTTGGAATATCTGTAAATGCACACACATTTCAGTGGATAGGTGAATATTTTCACAATTCTTTAGAAGTGGAAGGCACAATAACTGTAAAACATACTGTGACGAGAGAGAAAGTATAAAAATGTAGTGGGATGGTTGTAAAAAATCGCTTCAAAACAGAAAATTACAACGCAAATACTGAAAGATAGAAAAAAAACGACTATTCGACGGTTATTCCAAACTGCTATCTCACGCTCTTTTCAGATTTCCTGGTTCTATAGTTCCCTGGTACGTAGCGCATAAGTGTGGGTGTAGTTGGCTATTTTTCGTTGCAAACACAAGTTGTTTTTACTATTAGTTATTTTTCCTGCATGAGAATACACATTTCTATACTACATTGCGTACACACGGATGGACGAATATCACAAAATACTTTGCATATAGAAAACATCAGCAAAGAACCACAGAAGTTTGGAAATTTAAAATCTGAAAACTCAGTGTTTATAAGAAAACAACAATATTTTCAGTACTTCCATGAAAAGTTGAGTCCCAGAATCGATCCGCTAGACATGACTTTGCATTCTCTGACTTCAACCACCAATAAAACGTAATGTAAGCTCTCTCGTCAGTTATCCCAAGCCGCTATCTCTTTTCAGAGTTTCTGCCCCCCTCGGTACGTTTGAATAAGCGCATAAGTGTGGGTGAAAATGCCTATTTTTCGCTGCAAACACAAGTTTTTCGACAAAGATAGGGTGTTTCACTACAATCTAACACGGGATTTCATGTGTGTTTAGTTATTTTTCCTGCATGAGAATATTTCTAAGCCTTCTCATAGACAGCAGGTTAGTTACTTCGGATCTAACAAAGCCAAGGTTTGAGATCCATAGTAAGACATGAACGTTTGTGTTGTTTTCCTACCAAGATCCCGACATCCTCTCACCCCCTTCTACTGGGTCGTATGAAAAAATCCAGTAACTGTTACGACAATTAGCTGCGTGAAGGCGTATTTATTTTTAAAGCAAAGACACACTAATTTCGGACTCGCTAGCTAGAGAATGATATATTAACTTGCTAAAGTTTGATTTTAATGATCAGATAGTGTATACATCACCACTTTTTTAGTTCATACTAATATCTTCTAACTTTCAAAGGAAATATTGTCTCATTATAAGCGATTTCATACAAAGAGATGCGCACTCTATGCTTCATCTATAGAGATAACGATCACTGCCCATGGAACACATCTGTGAAAAACACGCTGTGATAGGGTTTGAGGAAGATTTTTAGTCCATGGGGGTGCTGTACTGCAGGAAAGCACATTATCTTTGAGATCAGAACCTACATGAAAGTTATACTGTTTGGGTTTGAGAAAGATTCTTTAGTTCACGGGACACCGCATGAATAAGTGCATAAGTGTGGGTGAAGACGGCTATTTTTCGCTGCAAACACAAGTTTTTCGACAAAGATAGGGTGTTTCACTACAGTCTAACACGGGGTTTCATGTGTGTTTAGTTATTTTTCCTGCATGAGAATATTTCTAATCTATCTCATAGACAGCAGGTTAGTTACTTCGGATCTAACAAAGCCAAGGTCTGAGATCCATAGTAAGACACGAACGTTTGTGTTGTTTTCCTACCAAGGTCCCGACATCCTCTCACATGAAATATTACTGTACTAGGATCTAGAAAAATCACTATCCATTACATTAAGTTTTTTATTACATTCATGTATTTCACCCCATTTTCTTGTCAAGAGCTAAAATTATTTGATGAATGAACGACAAAATATCTTCAAATGCAGTGGACGCATGACAGAATAACTTCAAAATAAGTTCCAATAGCTGAAAAAAACAACTGTAAAAAATTAGATAAATACAGGGATAGGGAAAGACAGAATTGCTTTCAAAACATTAAAATACCTTAAATGTGTGGTTGAATCACCACCAAATATCTCCAGCACACTTTTAAAGGAAATATTTTCTCATTATAAGCGATTTCATACAAAGAGATACGCACTCTATGCTTCACATTTAAATCTATAGAGATAACGATCACTGCCCATGGAACACATCTGTGAAAAAACACGCTACGATTGGGTTTGAGAAAGATTTTTAGCCCATGGGGGTGCTGCACTGCAAGAAGGCACATTATCTTTGATATCAGAACGTGCGTGAAAGTTATACTGTTTGGGTTTGAGAAAGATTCTTTAGTTCACAGGGCACCGCATTACACTAAAGCACACTGTCTTGTACGTATGTCTGTCTGTATGTTTGTTTCTCTCTCTCTGTGTGTGTGTGTGTTTGTGTCTATGTGTAAATATGTATGTTACTACGAAATGTGTGTATGTGTAGATGTGTGCATATATGTCAAGATGTAACTGTGTCTGCATGTTTGTTTCTCTCTAGGTGTGTGTGTGTGTTTCAGTGAATCGTGTATGTGTGCGTATGTGAGTGTGTGTATGTTCATGTATGTTAATATGTTTCTTTATATGTATATGTTTTCGTGCGTATGTGTTAAGATGTCTGTGTGCACATAGTCGTTTCTTTGTATGTGTATACGTCTTCATGTTTGTCTCTGTGTGTGTGTGTGTTAAAGTGTCTTTATGTGTTTCATCTTTATGTGCATATGTTATCGTATGTGTGTGTGTGTGTTCACATGCAAGAATAAACATATTGTCTTACGGACACTTGCTTGCTACAGAACAAGCTAACAATTTAAAACGAGACTTGTGGTTATGCAAAATATTTCATGTGTGCGTATGTGAGTGTGTGTATGTTCATGTATGTTAATATGTTTCTTTATATGTATATGTTTTCGTGCGTATGTGTTAAGATGTCTGTGTGCACATAGTCGTTTCTCTGTATGTGTATACGTCTTCATGTTTGTCTCTCTCTGTGTGTGTGTTAAAGTGTCTGTATGTGTTTCATCTTTATGTGCATATGTTATCGTGTGTGTGTGTGTTTGTTCACATGCAAGAATAAACATATTATCTTACGGACACTTGCTTGTTATAGAAGAAGCTAACAATTTAAAACGAGAGTTGTGGCTATGCCAAATATTTCATCACAGATCTTAACTTGAATACTCATATTTCAGGAGATGTAAGGATTTTTCTTCAGCACGTTCGAATATTTTTTGAACACGACTGTCTTATGTTACGTTTCCTGTCAGATGTCTCGTATCGAACAAAGCGTGTGTGTGTGTGTTCTGCTAATACAGAAGAGGACATTCAACCGAGAATATTTCAAACTTAGAATAATACGACATCCTGATGCGTTAAGAACGAAGTGGAGGGATACTAACAGCTGAAACACGACCTGAAGCGATCGAAATCCTGTTGTTTCGCGCAAGGCCTCTTTTTTGAAACAAGGATTTTTTACGTTTTATCACCCTTCGTCCCCTTGCGCGAAACAACAGGATTTCGATCGCTTCAGGTCGTGTTTCAGCTGTTAGTATCCCTCCACTTCGTTCTTAACGCATCAGGATGTCGTATTATTCTAAGTTTGAAATATTCTCGGTTGAATGTCCTCTTCTGTATTAGCAGAACACACACACACACGCTTTGTTCGTTACGAGACATCTGACAGGAAACGTAACATAAGACAGTCGTGTTCAAAAAATATTCGAACGTGCTGAAGAAAAATCCTTACATCTCCTGAAATATGAGTATTCAAGTTAAGATCTGTGATGAAATATTTGGCATAGCCACAACTCTCGTTTTAAATTGTTAGCTTCTTCTATAACAAGCAAGTGTCCGTAAGATAATATGTTTATTCTTGCATGTGAACAAACACACACACACACGATAACATATGCACATAAAGATGAAACACATACAGACACTTTAACACACACACAGAGAGAGACAAACATGAAGACGTATACACATACAGAGAAACGACTATGTGCACACAGACATCTTAACACATACGCACGAAAACATATACATATAAAGAAACATATTAACATACATGAACATACACACACTCACATACGCACACATGAAATATTTTGCATAACCACAAGTCTCGTTTTAAATTGTTAGCTTGTTCTGTAGCAAGCAAGTGTCCGTAAGACAATATGTTTATTCTTGCATGTGAACACACACACACACATACGATAACATATGCACATAAAGATGAAACACATAAAGACACTTTAACACACACACACACAGAGACAAACATGAAGACGTATACACATACAAAGAAACGACTATGTGCACACAGACATCTTAACACATACGCACGAAAACATATACATATAAAGAAACATATTAACATACATGAACATACACACACTCACATACGCACACATACACGATTCACTGAAACACACACACACACACACCTAGAGAGAAACAAACATGCAGACACAGTTACATCTTGACATATATGCACACATCTACACATACACACATTTCGTAGTAACATACATATTTACACATAGACACAAACACACACACACACAGAGAGAGAGAAACAAACATACAGACAGACATACGTACAAGACAGTGTGCTTTAGTGTAATGCGGTGCCCTGTGAACTAAAGCATCTTTCTCAAACCCAAACAGTATAACTTTCACGCACGTTCTGATATCAAAGATAATGTGCCTTCTTGCAGTGCAGCACCCCCATGGGCTAAAAATCTTTCTCAAACCCAATCGTAGCGTGTTTTTTCACAGATGTGTTCCATGGGCAGTGATCGTTATCTCTATAGATTTAAATGTGAAGCATAGAGTGCGTATCTCTTTGTATGAAATCGCTTATAATGAGAAAATATTTCCTTTAAAAGTGTGCTGGAGATATTTGGTGGTGATTCAACCACACATTTAAGGTATTTTAATGTTTTGAAAGCAATTCTGTCTTTCCCTATCCCTGTATTTATCTAATTTTTTACAGTTGTTTTTTTCAGCTATTGGAACTTATTTTGAAGTTATTCTGTCATGCGTCCACTGCATTTGAAGATATTTTGTCGTTCATTCATCAAATAATTTTAGCTCTTGACAAGAAAATGGGGTGAAATACATGAATGTAATAAAAAACTTAATGTAATGGATAGTGATTTTTCTAGATCCTAGTACAGTAATATTTCATGTGAGAGGATGTCGGGACCTTGGTAGGAAAACAACACAAACGTTCGTGTCTTACTATGGATCTCAGACCTTGGCTTTGTTAGATCCGAAGTAACTAACCTGCTGTCTATGAGATAGATTAGAAATATTCTCATGCAGGAAAAATAACTAAACACACATGAAACCCCGTGTTAGACTGTAGTGAAACACCCTATCTTTGTCGAAAAACTTGTGTTTGCAGCGAAAAATAGCCGTCTTCACCCACACTTATGCACTTATTCATGCGGTGTCCCGTGAACTAAAGAATCTTTCTCAAACCCAAACAGTATAACTTTCATGTAGGTTCTGATCTCAAAGATAATGTGCTTTCCTGCAGTACAGCACCCCCATGGACTAAAAATCTTCCTCAAACCCTATCACAGCGTGTTTTTCACAGATGTGTTCCATGGGCAGTGATCGTTATCTCTATAGATGAAGCATAGAGTGCGCATCTCTTTGTATGAAATCGCTTATAATGAGACAATATTTCCTTTGAAAGTTAGAAGATATTAGTATGAACTAAAAAAGTGGTGATGTATACACTATCTGATCATTAAAATCAAACTTTAGCAAGTTAATATATCATTCTCTAGCTAGCGAGTCCGAAATTAGTGTGTCTTTGCTTTAAAAATAAATACGCCTTCACGCAGCTAATTGTCGTAACAGTTACTGGATTTTTTCATACGACCCAGTAGAAGGGGGTGAGAGGATGTCGGGATCTTGGTAGGAAAACAACACAAACGTTCATGTCTTACTATGGATCTCAAACCTTGGCTTTGTTAGATCCGAAGTAACTAACCTGCTGTCTATGAGAAGGCTTAGAAATATTCTCATGCAGGAAAAATAACTAAACACACATGAAATCCCGTGTTAGATTGTAGTGAAACACCCTATCTTTGTCGAAAAACTTGTGTTTGCAGCGAAAAATAGGCATTTTCACCCACACTTATGCGCTTATTCAAACGTACCGAGGGGGGCAGAAACTCTGAAAAGAGATAGCGGCTTGGGATAACTGACGAGAGAGCTTACATTACGTTTTATTGGTGGTTGAAGTCAGAGAATGCAAAGTCATGTCTAGCGGATCGATTCTGGGACTCAACTTTTCATGGAAGTACTGAAAATATTGTTGTTTTCTTATAAACACTGAGTTTTCAGATTTTAAATTTCCAAACTTCTGTGGTTCTTTGCTGATGTTTTCTATATGCAAAGTATTTTGTGATATTCGTCCATCCGTGTGTACGCAATGTAGTATAGAAATGTGTATTCTCATGCAGGAAAAATAACTAATAGTAAAAACAACTTGTGTTTGCAACGAAAAATAGCCAACTACACCCACACTTATGCGCTACGTACCAGGGAACTATAGAACCAGGAAATCTGAAAAGAGCGTGAGATAGCAGTTTGGAATAACCGTCGAATAGTCGTTTTTTTTCTATCTTTCAGTATTTGCGTTGTAATTTTCTGTTTTGAAGCGATTTTTTACAACCATCCCACTACATTTTTATACTTTCTCTCTCGTCACAGTATGTTTTACAGTTATTGTGCCTTCCACTTCTAAAGAATTGTGAAAATATTCACCTATCCACTGAAATGTGTGTGCATTTACAGATATTCCAACACTCTTTACATTTTAGTGATTCTCATTGAATTTACCAAGCATTTCGTTGTTTTTCTAATTTTCGTTTATGCATGTAATTTGATTTAACGACCTAGTCACATGGTATATCATGGGTAAAGTACTACCCATTTCATCTCTTTTCAGGTTTGTATGACAGTAAAGCAAACTTGCAATCAGTTTTTCATTCTAAATGCTTGTTGTCTGCATATCACCGAAATTCCTCCTCGTATGCCTTCCAAAAAGATACATTGTAGGTTATCAACTCTAGTATTTGTCATCTTCAGGTATGAAGGCAGGAGTTGTGTAAACATAGCAGGGGTCAGTATCTGCCACCAAACACATCAGCTAAGAGGAGCACGTCAGTGTACGCGATATTGGCGTAGGTTTTTTTTTATGTCGAATGAATATTTTCATTACACGGGTATAGTCTTCTACCCGCTAGCGCTTCTCCGAGGAGCTAATGTGTGTCATCTCAATTTTAAGCATTCTAATAAGATTATTTCATAACCTAAAGGACAACCTTCTGCAAGGAATTATTAATTGCATTCCCTATAATATGGAAAACAGCATTCTCCCTTTGAATTTCATAGAAACAAATTCTTAATGGAACAATAATGCTGCTTTTCATCGTCTGATAACAGTAGGAGATTTGCGTGCGCTTTAAATCTGAATGGTGTGATGTAGAGTGGGAACATCTCTTTCTCGTATCCAGACAGAAATGTTAATTTTTTCGAATTTAGATATTTGATTTATTGTTAAAGGGAAAATTAGACCTGATGTGTTTTCTTCTAAATGTATATAGTTGTTAAAGTGTTCAGTGTTTCCTATTGCAGGATACAAAGTGGCTAAAACAGACAAAACATTTTTTGTCGGAATTACATACATTAACAATAGCATGTTTTCATTAGTAATTCTCTTGGAGTAGGGATATAACTAGGTCCCGCAAGAGGCCAATGTTCATTTCACTATGGAGTACAGTATCCACTATGTGCTCCTTCAAATGAGGTCTTGATCTTCTTGCACATTGAATCCGATTCTCTGTTTAGGGATGATGTAGGAAGACTTGTGACACAGTTACTTCGGAAAAACGGGGTGCAGTGTTCGAAGGGGAGGCTTTTCGCCTGAAGCGCACTTGCACTGTAAGGTACCATTTAATAACTATTTTAAACTTTGTCCACTAAATTATTTTTCTGATCGTAATACATGCAATTGAATTTCGTTGAAACATATTTCTTCCCGACACTGTACCATAATTGTGTATTCTTATGGAAGTTGAGTGATTCAAGTCACTGGTTCATTTCTAACAATAGTTTTTCAAGTAAGCTGAAATCTGGAGATGTTTTAGCACGAAATCAGTTTGGGTTCTTCCCAGTATTTTCCCAGTGATACCCCATTATTTAATTAGTTTTTATTTTTAATGAAGGAAATCGTTTTATCAGTAGCAAATATTGTCGAGCGGATAGCAGGGCCAGAGTTGAGATTTAGCTCCGCAAAAATCCGCGCCCTGGCGATGACACTTCAGCTATCGGCACTGAGGTAGCGCGTTCAAATACGGCGACGAAAGCCAATAATTTTTTTTTTTTTTTAAATACAGGAGACGTACTAAAAATAGTATGGACGTTGGATGACACCGATTAAATGCGCAAAAACTGATTTGGTTTAAAGAGGGGAGGGCTTAAAATATAGGTGGATCAATAGGTTGGTCTATGAAGAGGGGAGGGCTTAAAATATGGGTTAAACAGGGGAAAAACAAGAAAATTCGAGAAAGGGACTTAAAATATAAGTCAACCAGGGGTTCTATGAAGAGGACTTAAAATATGGTCGGTTGCGACATAGGGTTCAAAGTCCAATCTGAGAAGGCAATGTGGATTCTAGGAAACATCTATTTTTAAACCTTATCAGTGTCAAATGCAGACACAGTGAAGCGCTGGACATTTGACCTTTTGATCTTCCAGCTGAGAAAGGATTGCACCATATCGTGTGATGTGGCGAAAGTGCTGTTGTTACCCACGGATAAACGATCTGAAGGATGTCAACAGGAAATGTACGATTTCCGATACACTGATAACGGACTTGGAAAACTTTTAGCCTGTTGAACGTCTATTGCAAGGTAGATCTTATATACAAGTCCTACGAATAATTTAAACCAAATTTTATTAATTTTTCTGTGGAACAATTACTGTGTCATTCTTCTAGTAAAATACGTGAACCTTGGATCCGATGAGACTTTTTCCCGAAATTAACGTTGAGGTACGCTAGCGAGGGAATGATTTTTTTTTTTTCCCGATTAAACTGATTTATTACGAGCGCTGGATGATTTTAATAAAGGTGAGTGAGAGTTTTTATTTACTAGGGGATCGATTAACGGGGTTGGAAAAAATGAATCCCAAAGAATTGAAATTTAATAAAAGGGAATCGTTTAGCAGTCCTGGCAAAATGAATAGCAAAAGATTTTTAATAGAGGTAACTTTTAATAGAAAGGGTTTTAATTAATAAGAATACAACTTTGAGAGTTGATTTTTACAATTGAGAGATTCTTTGTAATATTTGCTAAATTTTGACTATCAGTCCAGCTGCAAATAAAATATCAGTGGATTAGTGCAGGTAAGTTGAAAGGGTGCGTGAGACATTGTATTATTTTTTTTTATAGTTGAAGTATTTGCTAAAACTAATGTTCCCCTACACCGTTAACGTGCATTCGTGATGGAACTAAAGTTTTTACGCAACAGTAACTGCAACGTACTTTTTACTGCGTACAAAAAAAAAAGTTATTTTTTTTACCCGATTTCAACAGCGTGATGCGGCATACGTTCGCACGCAAACGATGTTAAAGACGGTTTTTTAGCCGACTTTTCTTCAGTGTAGCATTACTACGTGGAAACACAGATATCTGACGGGACCAACCCGATGGAGACTAATTTTAATAAGCCCAGCACTTGGAGGTTTAGGACGCGTCATTTCAAAAGGGTTTGTCTACATTGGGTACATTGAAACGCCCTTGTATCGTAAAGGATAGAATTGGGAGAACCGTCTCGGGACTTGGAAAAATATCGAGTCCGAAAACCACGATAAAGAGTGCTAGTGGGTTTTCACGATGTAGGGCAGTGCTCCTGACACGGAAGCAGCACAGATCCATGATTCATTCGTTAATAAAACCCTTGTGATTCCCCGTTTGGAATAATTTCACAGGACTTAACCATCCGTCAGTGAAACGTAGTCCAGGGTGAGGATCCGAACACTGAGTCTTTTAGGTCGGCCCTATTACCCCTCAATATTTTTCATCATGACGAGTATAATCAGTTTTTATTAATTTTTAACCCATCGGCATTTTCTGCGGGCCAGTCTTTTAAAAATAGTTACTGTGGATAGTCCTAGTAAGCGACAGCAACAGTCACGGAGTTAAAAGAAATAAGTGTTACTGAAACGGACGTAAAATACGCGAGTTATAAAAAATACATATGTTAATGTGAAAGGACTATCGGGTTCATTATAAGAAATACGTAGAAAAAACTAGTTATAAAGAATACGAAGGTTGTAAAAAACGTATTAGGTTAATATTTGAAATGTCTGACCCGTTCGACACCTTTCTAGGCCACATTAAGTACAAACCATAGTCGAGTGCGTCCGGCTATCGAGCCCAAGATAGTCGGTTCGAATCTCACTGCAGGTGGAGGATTTTTTTTTTTTGGATGAAACCCATCTACAGAAAACTTTTTTATTACGACCGCGGAGTGATTTTTTAATAAAGGTGAGAGAATTTTTGATGAGTGTTTAATTATAAGGAATAAATACGGAGAATATACAACATATTTAGAGAACTTGTAAAAGGACGTGAGTTTGTGAAGTTTTAATAGAGGTAACTTTTAATAGAAGGGATGTGTGGTTTTGATGAGTGTTTAATTAATAAGAATACAACTTTGAGAGTTGATTTTCTGTTAAAGAAAGTTTTATTTAGAGAGCTGCATTAGGCATTCTGACCGTTGTCATTCAGAAAGAGTTGAGTGGTCTTGTAAAATTTCAGATGAATACCTAGAGAGTTTTTAAATACAGGAGATGTACTAAAATACGTATTGGACACCACCGATTAGTTTTTTAAGGGGAGGGAGGTTTAATAAGAATACAACTTTGGGAGTTGATTTTACAATTGAGACTTGTATCATCCTTTTCTGTGCAATTATTCTGAGGTGTGCATCAGCCGGTCCGAGGGAAGGAGGGGCCTTAAAATATAGGTAGAGCTTAAAATGTAGGTCAACCAGGGGGTCTTTTTGGAGGTGTTTTTACAATTGAGCCTTGTAATCATCCTTTTCTGTGCAATTATTCTTAGGCGTGCATCAATCAGTCCGAGGGAAGGAGGGAGCTTAGAATATAGGTAGGGCTTAAAATATAGGTCAACCAGGGGGTTTGCAAAATCCAGGGCTTAAAATATAGATGAGTCTGAAATAAAGAAAAAACGAGACTATTCGAGAAGGGGAGCTTAAAATTAGAGTTAAAAACTAGATAGCACAAGGGGTTAAAAGGGGGAGGAATTTTTAATTATGAATTATTAATAAGGAGCGCCACGACAGTTGCGACACCAGGGTCAATTTCCTGTTGATTGCAACATAGGGGTCAAAGTTCAGAAGGCAATGTGGCCCAGCACAGGTCAATTTCCGGTCGATTGCGACATAGGGGGTCCAAGTCAAGAAGGCAACGTGGACGATTGAGACATAGGGGGGGAAAGCACTGTGCAAAGGGGGTACCGTCGGGTGTGATGAAACTACTTACAGATTACGAGTCTGGGTGCTACCGACTGAGCCCCCCCCCCGCCCCTCCCCCTTCCCCGACGGCAGGGAATAGGTTGGCAGAGGAGTAGGACCTTGCGTGAAAAGAACTCCGAGAAAAGCAATAGGTTATTCCACTCTTCTTGTGACTTTATAAGCTTCAATCCGTTTTTTTTTCAACTGTGAAAGACACAAAGCGGCTTTATGAGAGTTCCGATCCACTTCCTCCGAATGCTTTTGTTGCAATCCTTTGAGTGGTAAGTAGGGCCTCAACGCTCTTAGGTGATCATCTTTGATAGGATAGCATAGTGACAAATTATCGCTTCAATCGTTTTCCTTTCTCTTCCGTTGCCATGGAGATAATTTCCACCTCCCAGCACTCTGTAGGTGGGCTCGTGGAGACAAGAATGAACTCGTCAGACCTCATGCTGGCCATGTCACTTCAGAGAGCAAAGGAGAAGCTGAAACGATCCTTGATCCGTGAATGGAAATTCTTCACTCGAGCGTAATGTTGTGCGTGAGTGCGAGACACGTGAAACGGAGAGTGTGTGATGCGTAGCGGCGCGAGATAATGTGCGTTAGCACAATGAGGAAAATCTATCCATTACTCATAAATAGGAAAGGCTTAGAACAGGATGAATAGACACAGGATGCATGATACGGTGATTATTATGTCTTCATGAAAAAAGTAAATATAAAATAGGTTCTCAACCCTTCTATGATAAAGGGAAAACTTGCACATATGTTTCCAATGTGGTTGCTTGAAAGTGCAGTAAAACTGCGATTGTACCGAAGGTGCTTGGGGCGGGGGTGGCTCAGTCGGCAGAGCGCCAGGCTCGTAATCTGTAGTTCCCAGGTTCGAGTCCCAGCTGGGTCAGCGTTGAGATTTATCTCCGCAAAACTCCCCGCCCTGCCCACGGTCAGTAGCAGACACCGATGGGCTTGGAAAAGCCGCCGTTCGTCGGATGGGACGTTAAGCCGTGGCCCCGTGTGCGGCAGAGTCATACCATGTGCACGTCAAAGAACACGCTGGATGGCCTTGACGGGAGGCTACCATCTGTCTCCCAACAGCTGTTCGTTATCCAGTGGGTCCCCTCCTCCAACCTTCTCTGAGCCTTCTCTGAACCTTCTCTGAGCCTTCGGTTATCCAGTGGGTCCCCTCCTCCAACCTTCTCTGAACCATGTGACCTGGCCATTTAGCCCATGGTGTGCAAAAAAGTGCCGCTCAGAGGTAAAACAACCCAACCCTCTGTGTGCACCTTTTTTGTGTGTGGGGGCGGGGGTGGCTCAGTCGGTATCGCACCAGGCTCGTAATCTGTAGTTCCCAGGATCGAGTCCCAGCTGGGTCAGCGTTGCGATTTATCTCCGCAAAACTCCCTGCCCTGTCCACGGTCAGTAGCAGACACCGATGGGTTTGGAAAGGCCGCCGTCCGTCGGACGGGACGTTAAGCCGTGGACCCATGTGTGGGAGAGCCATACCCTGTGCACGTTAAAGAACACGCTGGATGATCTTGACAGGATGCTACCATCTGTCTCCCAACAGCTGTTCCACTGGGTACCCTTCCCTAACTTCTCCGAGCCTTCGGGGTCCTTGTGACCTGGTCATTTAGCCCATGGTGTGCAAAAAAGTACCGCTCAGAGGTAAAACAACCCAACATCCCAACGGAAGGTGCTGACCACGATTTTACGGACAGCGTCCGCCCACATCCAACTAGTTTGATCTGCTTTTGTTAAGGGAAAGTCCAAATTCGCACTAAAATTTATGTTAAGATTTCTACAAGTGGATATTTGATGAATCTTTAAGGTTCACAAACGGAAGATTTTGAACCATTTAGAAAAACTTTAAAGGGGACCCACTGGAACAGCTGTTGGGAGACAGATGGTAGCCTCCCGTCAAGGCCATCCAGCGTGTTCTTTAACGTTGGGTTGTTTTGCCTCTGAGCGGCACTTTTTTGCACACCATGGGCTAAATGGGCAGGTCACAAGGACCCCGAAAGCTCAGAGAAGGTTGGGGGAGGGGACCCACTGGAACAGCTATTGGGAGACAGATGGTAACCTCCCGTCAAGGCCATCCAGCGTGTTCTTTAACGTTGGGTTGTTTTACCTCTGAGCGGCACTTTTTTGCACACCATGGGCTAAATGGGCAGGTCACAAGGACCCCGAAGGCTCAGAGAAGGTTGGGGAGGGGACCCACTGGAACAGCTATTGGGAGACAGATGGTAACCTCCCGTCAAGGCCATCCAGCGTGTTCTTTAACGTTGTGTTGTTTTACCTCTGAGCGGCACTTTTTTGCACACCATGGGCTAAATGGCCAGGTCACATGGATCCCGAAGGCTCAGAGAAGGTTGGGGGAGGGGACCCACTGGAACAGCTGTTGGGAGACAGATGGTAGCCTCCCGTCAAGGCCATCCAGCATGTTCTTTAACGTGCACAGGGTATGGCTCTCCCACACACGGGCCACGGCTTAACGTCCCATCCGACGGACGGCGGCCATTTCAAGCCCATCGGTGTCTGCTATTGACCGTGGGCAGGGCGGGGAATTTTGCGGAGATAAATCTCAACGCTGACCCAGCTGGGACTCGAACCTGGGAACTACAGATTACGAGCCTGGCGCGCTACCGACTGAGCCACCCTCGCCCCATACTGGATAGATTAGTGAAGATGGAGTAACAGGTATGAGAGTCTGATGACTGTTTGTGCAGCGGAAAATTGGCGTTTTCTTTTTCCACCTCATTTACTCTGCAAGATTTAAGAAAACTTTCTTTTCTCTCGTTATTTGTCGATTACCAACAATCATCAATGCGTAGCTAAGTTATTGTCGAAAAAGCTGCAACTGAGGAGTGCATGACTGACTGGAAACGTCACACTTTTTACTCGAGCACAAACAACAATAGAAATTCATTTTTTCTACCTTTGGCTGCTTCCTTTTTACGTGGAAAATATCTCCGCTTTTTTTGTCACGATTCCGATAGAGAATGTATTCCCTTTTATATTGTGATTCTGAAAGAAAATGTCTTCACTATTTGAGTTACGATTGCGATGAGAATGTTTTCGTTTTTAGGTTACGATTCCGAGGAAGAACGTTGTGATGAGAATGCTTTCGTTTTTGGGTTACGATTGCGACGAAGAACGTTGTGATGAGAATGCTTTCGTTTTTGGGTTACGATTGCGATGAAGAACATTGTGATGAGAATGTTTTCGTTTTTAGGTTACGATTCCGACGAAGAATGTTGTGATGAGAATGTTTTCGTTTTTAGGTTACGATTCCGACGAAGAACGTTGTGATGAGAATGTTTTCGTTTTTGGGTTACGATTGCGATGAAGAACGTTGTGATGAGAATGTTTTCGTTTTTAGGTTACGATTGCGACGAAGAACATTGTGATGAGAATGCTTTCGTTTTTGGGTTACGATTGCGAGGAAGAACATTGTGAGGAGAATGTTTTCGTTTTTAGGTTACGATTCCGACGAAGAACGTTGTGATGAGAATGTTTTCATTTTTAGGTTACGATTGCGACGAAGAACGTTGTGATGAGAATGTTTTCGTTTTTAGGTTACGATTGCGATGAAGAACGTTGTGATGAGAATGTTTTCGTTTTTAAGTTACGATTGCGACGAAGAACGTTGTGATGAGAATGCTTTCGTTTTTGGGTTACGATTGCGATGAAGAACATTGTGATGAGAATGTTTTCGTTTTTAGGTTACGATTCCGACGAAGAACGTTGTGATGAGAATGTTTTCATTTTTAGGTTACGATTGCGACGAAGAACGTTGTGGTGAGAATGTTTTCGTTTTTGGGTTACGATTGCGATGAAGAACGTTGTGATGAGAATGTTTTCGTTTTTAGGTTACGATTGCGACGAAGAACGTTGTGGTGAGAATGTTTTCGTTTTTGGGTTACGATTGCGATGAAGAACGTTGTGATGAGAATGTTTTCATTTTTAGGTTACGATTGCGACGAAGAACGTTGTGGTGAGAATGTTTTCGTTTTTGGGTTACGATTGCGATGAAGAACGTTGTGATGAGAATGTTTTCGTTTTTAGGTTACGATTGCGACGAAGAACATTGTGATGAGAATGCTTTCGTTTTTGGGTTACGATTGCGAGGAAGAACATTGTGAGGAGAATGTTTTCGTTTTTAGGTTACGATTCCGACGAAGAACGTTGTGATGAGAATGTTTTCATTTTTAGGTTACGATTGCGACGAAGAACGTTGTGATGAGAATGTTTTCGTTTTTAGGTTACGATTCCGACGAAGAACGTTGTGATGAGAATGCTTTCGTTTTTAGGTTACGATACCGAGGAAGAACGTTGTGATGAGAATGTTTTCACTTTTAGGTTACGATTGCGACGAAGAACGTTGTGATGAGAATGTTTTCATTTTTAGGTTACGATTGCGACGAAGAACGTTGTGATGAGAATGTTTTCGTTTTTAGGTTACGATTGCGACGAAGAACGTTGTGATGAGAATGTTTTCATTTTTAGATTACGATTGCGATGAAGAACGTTGTGATGAGAATGTTTTCGTTTTTGGGTTACGATTGTGATGAAGAACGTTTTCGTTTTTGGGTTACGATTGCGATGAAGAACGTTATGATGAGAATGTTTTCCTTTTCAGATTACGATTGCGATGAAGAATGTTGTGATGATTATGTCTTCACTTTTTATGTTACAATTGTGATGGAAAACATCCTCGCTTTTATTTTACTTATCTAGTAGAGAATGTCTTCTGTTTTTTCTTATGTTTCTGAGTTGACTTGGTTTGTTTTACCTCTGAGTGGCACTTTTTTTGCACACCATGGGCTAAATGGCCAGGTCACAAGAACTCTGAAGGCTCACAGAAGGTTGGGGGATGGGGATCCACTGTAACAGCTGTTAGCCTCCAGTCAAGGCCATCCAGTGTGTTCTTTAACGTCACAGGGTATTACTCTTTCACACATGGTGCCACGGCTTAACGTCCCATCCGTCGGACGGCGGCGTTTCCAAGCCCATCGGTGTCCCCTACTGACCGTGGGCAGGGCGGGGAATTTTGCGGATATAATCTCAACGCTCACCCAGCTGGGAACTACAGATTATGAGCCTGGCGCGCTACCGACTGAGCCCCCCTCGCCCCTTATGATTCTGAAATGTTAATTCAGTCAAAAGAGGAATTGTGATATTGTAAATCTCAGATCTTATGGAAATCCTGCATCTTAGCTCCACTATTTCGGAAGCATCCTTTGGTTCCATAGCTGGCCCTCCAATCAATTTATAATTAGTATACGAAACAAATGCATATTTCTGCTAGTCACAAAAATTTTAGCATCATCTGTTAAATTTTAGAAGTTTTCAAATGCGATAAAATAAAGAATGATTTTTATCTTTTATTTAAATATATTATTTTTAGAAAGGGAAATTTTTCAGTTTCTTTCACCTATGCACATGAACGCATTTCGGCAACAGGTAAATCTCTCTGCAAGCAGCGATTTGCCAAAAGCGTCTGACAGGAGCCTGTCAGTACATATTTCCAAAGAAGATGAGTGAGCTGAGACTTAAACAGAAAGACGACAGAAATATCTCAGCGAAAGAATTTGAACCAGGTGAAACGTCATGTTTATATGGTCAGATGTCGAAAACGAGAACAAGTACTGTCGCTCAAAAAAGTATCCGAACACTACGGTTGATTACAAAATTCAGAAAAAATATCTGGCAACGATTTTTTTAGAAATTAGTGATCTGGCAACCTTCGTGTCATGTGACACGAAGGTTGCCAGATCACTAATTTCTAAAGAAATCGTGTCATGTGACACTGACACGTGTCATGTGACACGAAGGTTGCCAGATCACTAATTTCTAAAAAAATCGTGTCATGTGACACTGACACGTGTCATGTGACACGAAGGTTGCCAGATCACTAATTTCTAAAAAAATCGTGTCATGTGACACTGACACGTGTCATGTGACACGAAGGTTAACAGATCACTAATTTCTAAAAAAATCGTGTCATGTGACACGAAAGTTGCCAGATCACTAATTTCTAAAAAAATCGTGTCATGTGACACTGACACGTGTCATGTGACACGAACGTTGCCAGATCACTAATTTCTAAAAAAATCGTGTCATGTGACACTGACACGTGTCATGTGACACGAAGGTTGCCAGATCACTAATTTCTAAAAAAATCGTGTCATGTGACACTGACACGTGTCATGTGACACGAAGGTTGCCAGATCACTAATTTCTAAAAAAATCGTGTCATGTGACACTGGCAACCTTCGTGTCACATGACACGAAGGTTGCCAGATCACTAATTTCTAAAAAAACGAAGGTTGCCAGTGTCACATGACACGATTTTTTTAGAAATTAGTGATCTGGCAACCTTCGTGTCACATGACAACCTTCGTGTCACATGACACGAAGGTCTGGAACCTTCGGACACGATGACACGAAGGTTGGACACGATGATCTTCGGTCTGGAACCTTCGGACACGATGACACGAAGGTCGGACACGATGACCTTCGGACACATGTGACACGAAGGTTGCCAGATCACTAATTTCTAAAAAAACGAAGGTTGCCAGTGTCACATGACACGATTTTTTTAGAAATTAGTGATCTGGCAACCTTCGTGTCACATGACACGTGTCAGTGTCACATGACACGATTTTTTTAGAAATTAGTGATCTGGCAACCTTCGTGTCACATGACACGAAGGTTGCCAGTGTCACATGACACGATTTCTTTAGAAATTAGTGATCTGGCAACCTTCGTGTCACATGACACGAAGGTTGCCAGATCACTAATTTCTAAAAAAATCGTTGCCAGATATTTTTTCTGAATTTTGTAATCAACCGTAGTGTTCGGATACTTTTTTGAGCGACAGTACAGCGACACATTCGTAATATGAATTATGCCGATTGGAATTCTAACTGCCGTGCCCTCGTTGAGAACAAAGTCACGGATGGTCTCGAAAAGGTGAAATATGCGATTATCACGAAGTTCAGACGATTAGGTAATGAGTGGTCACTTATTTCTCTTCATTATGAAAAGAAATTTTTTAAATACTGTCTCAGAGCAATGAACGGAATGAGACTTTATATCTAACTGTCTTTAGTCCATGCATTGCTCCCGCAAAGCTCTAGCACCATCCACGGGGGCGGGGGTGGCTCAGTCGGTAGCGCGCCAGGCTCAAAATCTGAAGTTCCCAGGTTCGAGTCCCAGCTGGGTCAGCGTTGAGATTTATCTCCGCAAAATTCCCCGCCCTGCCCACGGTCAGTAGGGGACACCGATGGGTTTGGAAAGGCCGCCGTCCGTCGGATGGGACGTTAAGCAGTGGCCCCGTATGTAGGAGAGCCATACCCTGTGCACGTTAAAGAACACGCTGGATAGCCTTAACGGGAGACTACTATCTGTCTCCCAACAGCTGTTCCAGTGGATCCCCTCCCCCAACCTTCTCTGAGCCTTCGGGGTCCATGTGACCTGGCCATTTAGCCCATGGTGTGCAAAAAAGTGCCGCTCAGAGGTAAAACAACCCAACGTTAAAGAACACGCTGGATGGCCTTGACGGGAGGCTACCATCTGTCTCCCAAGAGCTATTCCAGTGGGTCCCCTCCCCCAACCTTCTCTGAGCCTTCGGGGTCCATGTGACCTGGCCATTTAGCCCATGGTGTGCAAAAAAGTGCCGCTCAGAGGTAAAACAACTCAACCCAACCTGGTCATTTAGCCCATGATGTGCAAAAAAGTGCCGCTCAGGGATAAAACAACCCAACCTGGTCATTTAGCCCATGGTGTGCAAAAAAGTGTGGCTCAGAGGTAAAACAACCCAACGTTAAAGAACACGCTGGATGGCCTTGACGGGAGTCTACCATCTGTCTGCCAACAGCCGTTCCAGTGGGTCCCCTCCCCCGACCTTCTCTGAGCCTTCGGGGTCCATGTGACCTGGCCATTTAGCCCATGGTGTGCAAAAAAGTGCCGCTCAGAGGTAAAACAACCCAACCCAACCTGGTCATTTAGCCCATGGTGTACAAAAAAGTGCCGCTCAGAGATAAAACAACCCAACGTTAAAGAACACGCTGGATGGCCTTGACGGAAGGCTACCATCTGTCTCCCAACAGCCGTTCCAGTGGGTCCCCTCCCCCAACCTACTCTGAACCTTCGGGGTCCTTGTGACCTGGCCGTTTAACCCATGGTGTGCAAAAAGAGTGCCGCTCAGATGTAAAACAACCCAACGGTGCACATATCGTATCGATGGGATCAGCTGAATCTGTGGTAGCGCAAAACAAAAAAGTATTTAATTCCTACTTTGTCAGCTAATTGTTTCCCGAGGTGTGTTTGCCTGAGGTTAGACAAGACATGAAGAATTGTTTTGAGTGAGTCGGAGTCCAGAAGGATCTTTGAGGTCTGCGTTGAGGTTCACCACACACAAACGATTGACCAACTGGCCAATTCTGTAACAAGACACTCATGCACTGGGTTAATAAGGCAACATCTGTGCTATCTCTTTCATCTGTGTCAATTTAAAGACGATTTTAATCTCGTAATGACCATCTATCGCATGCTAATGACATCTGAATTTCTTCATGCAAAGTCATTACCGCATCAAACTTACCGGAGGATCTCCCGAGGCTTGCAGTCAAACATTTCACATGGATTATTACTCCAAACGATCACAGTTGGGTTGTTTTACCCCTGAGCGGCACTTTTTTGCACACCATGGGCTAAATGGCCAGGTCACATGTTCCCCGAAGGCTCAGAGAAGGTTGGGGGGAGGGGACCCACTGGAACAGCTGTTGGGAGACAGATGGTAACCTCCCGTCAAGGCCATCCAGCGTGTTCTTTAACGTTGGGTTGTTTTACCTCTGAACGGCACTTTTTTGACACCATGGGCTAAATGGCCAGGTCAAATGAACCCCGAAGGCTCAGAGAAGGTTGGGGGAGGGGACCCACTGGAACAGCTGTTGGGAGACAGATGGTTGCCTCACGTCAAGGCCATCCAGCGTGTTCTTTAACGTGCACAGGGTATGGCTCTCCCACACACGGGTTGGGTTGGGTTGTTTTACCTCTGAGCGGCACTTTTTGCACTCTATGCGCTAAATGGCAGGTCACATGGACCCCGAAGGTTCAGAGAAGGTTGGGGGAGGGGACCCACTGGAACAGCTGTTGGGAGACAGATGGTAGCCTCCCGTCAAGGCCATCCAGCGAGTTCTTTAACGTGCACAGGGTATGGCTCTCCCGCACACGGGGACACAGCTTAACGTCCCATACGACGGACGGTGGCCTTTCCAAGCCCATCGGTGTCTCCTACTGGTCGTGGGCAGGGCGTGGAATTTTTGCGGAGATAAATCTCAACGCTGACCCGGCTGGGACTCGAACCTGGGAACTACAGATTACGAGCCTGGCGCGCTACCGACTGAGCCACCCCCGCCCCACGATCACAGTAACTGATATCATCAGCATCAATAGAGTTATTCACGTTAAAAGCCAATCCATGTGGGAGTGATGAGGGAGCCATGTATTGTGATGGCTCATAAGCTGAAATGCATTTCCTTTCGTTAAGGTGAAAATTTTCCTTTTTCTTCTCAGGGCAAAATTGCAATTTCTCTGATTTTCCCTCCAACCCAATAATGGGGCGGGGGTGGCTCAGTCGGTAGCGCGCCACGCTCGTAATCTGTAGTTCCCAGGTTCGAGTCCCAGCTGGGTCAGCGTTGAGATTTATCTCCGAAAAATTCCCCGCCCTGCCCACGGTCAGTAGGGGACACCGATGGGCTTGGAAAGGCCGCCGTCCGTCGAATGGGACGTTAAGCCGTGGTCCCGTGTACGGAAGAGCCATTCCATGTGCACGTTAAAGAACACGCTAGATGGCCTTGACGGGACGCTACCATCTGTCACCCAACAGCTGTTCCAGTAAGTGCCGCTCAGAGGTAAAACAACCCAACAACTCCAACACATAAAATATATATACGTGATTTTTTAGAAACAATTATTTTATTATTACCTGGAAATGTCTGCTACATAAAGTGTTGGGTTGTTTGACCTCTCAGAGGCACTTCTTTTCCATAAAATGAGCTAAATGTCCAGGTCACAAGGACTCCAAAGATTCGGAGAAGGTTGGAGAGAGGGAACCCAGTGGAACAGCTGTTGGGAGACAGATGGTATCCTCCCGTCAAGACAATCCAGCATGTTCTTTAACGTGCACAGGGTATGGCTCTCCCGCACACGTGATCACGGCTTAACGTTCTATGCGATCGAGGTTGGGCTTTCCAAGTCCATCAGTGTCTCCTACACCTCGAGGACATGATGCAACTTAAAGCAGAGTTAAATCTCAATGCTAGTAAATTTGGGACTCGAACCGGGGAACTGCAGATTGCGACAAAGCGCAATTTCTCGGATACCGCCTCAATCTCTTTTTTCTGTTCCGCGGTTTCTCGGATCCCACCTCAATCTTTATTTTTTCCTGTTCCGCGGTTTCTCGGATCCCACCTCATATCCCCCCCCCCCCTGTTCCGGGGTTTCTCGGATCCCACCTCCATTTTTTTTTTTTTTTTTTTTCCACGGTTTCTCAGATCCCATCTCAATCTCTTTTTCCTGTTCCGCAGTTTCTCGGATCCCACCCCAATCTCTTTTTTTCTGTTCCGCGGTTTCTCGGATCCCACCTCATCCCCCCCCCCCCCGTTCCACGGTTTCTCGTATCCCACCTCAATCTCTTTTTCCTCCACAGTTTCTCGGATCCCACCTCAATATCTCCCCCCCTGTTCCAGGGTTTCTCGGATCCCACCTCAATCTTTTTTCCTCCACAGTTTCTCGGATCCCACCTCAATATCTCCCTCTAAACGCAGTGTAGCATTACTATCAGTCATGATATCGTTACAACAAAAAAAGTTTTATAGCCGTAGCTGAACTAGCGAAACGGACATTTCAAGATAAAAGTAGGGCAATGTTCACCATCCTATAAATTCTCTGCCACAGCTGATGGTGGATACTTACCTCCACAGGTTAGCAACGCCATTCACTGCAGTGGAATCTCAGTACTGAATGAAGAATGTTTCGAATCGAGGTTAAGATGATGGAAAAGAAACTCGGGTTTCCTGGCTGAATAAAGAAAACGTCGAGAGAAAGCGAAGACGAAGAACGGTTTAGTTTTTAACTCTTCTTTTTAAGTAAATACTCCCAAGCATTATGACCAAAGTACTTTAACTTCGGAATTTAGTAGTGTATAACTAAGTATTTAAAATCGCTACTAAGCTGTTTAAGGTTGGGTTGTTTTACCTCTGAGCGGTACTTTTTTGCACACCATGGGCTAAATGGCCAGGTCACATGGACCCCGAAGGCTCAGAGAAGGTTGGGGGAGGGGACCCACTGGAACAGCTGTTGGGAGAGAGATGGTAGCCTCCCGTCATGGCCATCCAGCGTGTTCTTTAACGTTGGGTTGTTTTACCTGTGAGCGGTACTTTTTTGCACACTATGGGCTAAATGGCCAGGTCACATGGACCCCGAAGGCTCAGAGAAGGTTGGGAGAGAGGACCCACTGGAACAGCTGTTGGGAGACAGATGATAGCCTCCCGTCAAGGCCATCCAGCTTGTTCTTTAACGTGCACAGGGTATGTCTCTCCCACACACGGGTTGGGTTGTTTTACCTCTGAGCGGCACTTTTTGCACACCATGGGCTAAATGGCCAGGTCACATGGACCCCGAAGGCTCAGAGAAGGTTGGGGGAGGGGACCCACTGGAACAGCTGTTGGGAGACAGATGGTAGCCTCCCGTCAAGGCCATCCTGCGTGTTCTTTAACGTTGGGTTGTTTTACCTCTGAGCGGCATTTTTTTTGCACACCATGAGTTAAATGGCCAGGTCACATGGACCCCGAAGGCTCAGAGAAGGTTGGGGGAGGGGACCCACTGGAACAGCTGTTGGGAGACAGATGGTAGCCTCCCGTCAAGGCCATCCAGCGTGTTCTTTAACGTGCACAGGGTATGGCTCTCCCGCACACGGGGCCACGGCTTAACGTCCCATCCGACGGACGGCGGCCTTTCCAAGCCCATCGGTGTCCCCTACTGACCGTGGGCAGGGCGGGGAATTTTGCGGAGATAAATCTCAACGCTGACCCAGCTGGGACTTGAACCTGGGAACGACAGATTACGAGCCTGGCGCGCTACCGACTGAGCCACCCCCGCCCTAAGCTGTTTAAGTAATAGGATGAAGATTAGTGTAGAGCAGGGTTCGAGACACTTTTTGGTTCAACATTCGACCGTGGTAAATTTTTTTTCAATTTTTTTTTGAATTTTTTTCTTAACGGTTTTAATTAAAAACAAACAACAGAGCAGATTGACAGACTATAGTTTGTAAAAAGCACCGAAGCAGTTCAAATGCTCTAAATACATTTCAAATGTGAATCAGTTGTCGAAGAATACTCAAAGCCTCACCGATGAATGACAAATTTTTTAACCATTTTAATAGTTTTTTGTATACGTTTGAATTTACCCATGGTATTATGCTTTTTTTTTTTGCTAATAAAATAAATTAATCTGGATTTTTTTATACCTGTTATGGCTTTTTTAAATCAAATAAAAAATAAACTCAAAAACGTTTTTTAGCTTTTGACCAAAAAAAGATTCTCGAGGAAAATTATCTTGAGCCGAGTGGGATCATGAAAACACGATCTCCGTATTTCTCGGATCCCACCTCAGTCTCTCTTTCCTGTTCCGCGGTTTCTCGGATCCCACCTCAATCTCTCTTTCCTGTTCCGCGGTTTCTCGGATCCCACCTCAATCTCTCTTTCCTGTACCTCGGATCCCACCCCAATCTCTCTTTCCTGCTCCGAGGTTTCTCGGATCCCACCCCAATCTCTCTTTCCTGTTCCGCGGTTTCTCGGATCCCACCTCAATCTCTCTTTCCTGTTCCGCGGTTTCTCGGATCCCACCTCAATCTCTCTTTCCTGCTCCGTGGTTTCTCGGATCCCACTTCAATCTCTTTTTTTCCCGTTCCGCGGTTTCTCGGATCCCACCTCAATCTCTCTTTCCTGTACCTCGGATCCCACCCCAATCTCTCTTTCCCGCTCCGCGGTTTCTCGGATCCCACCCCAATCTCTCTTTCCTGTTCCGCGGTTTCTCGGATCCCACCTCAATCTCTCTTTCCTGTTCCGCGGTTTCTCGGATCCCACCTCAATCTCTCTTTCCTGCTCCGTGGTTTCTCGGATCCCACTTCAATCTCTTTTTTCCCGTTCCGCGGTTTCTCGGATCCCACCTCAATCTCTCTTTCCTGTACCTCGGATCCCACCCCAATCTCTCTTTCCCGCTCCACCGTTTCTCGGATCCCACCCCAATCTCTCTTTCCTGTTCCGCGGTTTCTCGGATCCCACCTCAATCTCTCTTTCCTGTTCCGCGGTTTCTCGGATCCCACCTCAATCCCTCTTACCTGTTCCGCGGTTTCTCGGATCCCACCTCAATCTCTCTCTTTCCTGCTCCGTGGTTTCTCGGATCCCACCTCAATCTCTCTTACCTGTTCCGAGGTTTCTCGGATCCCACCTCAATCTCTCTCTTTCCTGCTCCGTGGTTTCTCGGATCCCACCTCAATCTCGTTTCCTGTTCCGCGGTTTCTCGGATCCCTCCTCAATCTCTCCTGCTCCGTGGTTTCTCGGATTCCACCTCAATCTCTTTTTTCCTGTTCCTCGGATCCCACCCCAATCTCTCTTTCCTGCTCCGCGGTTTCTCGGATCCCACCTCAATCTCTCTTTCCTGTTCCGTAGTTTCTCGGATCCCACCTCAATATCTCTTTCCTGTTCCGCGGTTTCTTGGATCCCACCTCAATCTCTCCTGTTCCGCGGTTTCTCGGATCCCACCTCAATCTCTCTTACCTGTTCCGCGGTTTCTCGGATCCCACCTCAATCTCTCTTTCCTGTTCCACGGTTTCTCGGGTCCCACCTCAATCTCTCTTACCTGTTCTCGGATCCCACCTCAATCTCGTTTCCTGTTCCGCGGTTTCTCGGATCCCACCTCAATCTCTCCTGCTCCGTGGTTTCTCGGATTCCACCTCAATCTGTTTTTTCCTGTTCCTCGGATCCCACCCAATCTCTATCCTGCTCCGCGGTTTCTCGAATCCCACCTCAATCTCTCTCTTTCCTGCTCCGCGGTTTCTCGGATCCCACCTCAATCTCTTTCCTGTTCCGCGGTTTCTCGGATCCCACCTCAATCTCTTTCCTGTTCCGCGGTTTCTCGAATCCCACCTCAATCTCTCTCTTTCCTGCTCCGCGGTTTCTCGAATCCCACCTCAATCTCTCTCTTTCCTGCTCCGCGGTTTCTCGGATCCCACCTCAATCTCTTTCCTGTTCCGCGGTTTCTCGGATCCCACCTCAATCTCTTTCCTGTTCCGCGGTTTCTCGGATCCCACCTGAATCTCTTTCCTGTTCCGCGGTTTCTCGGATCCCACCTCAATCTCTCTCTTTCCTGCTCCGTGGTTTCTCGGATCCCACCTGAATCTCGTTTCCTGTTCCGCGGTTTCTCGGATCACACCTGAATCTCGTTTCCTGCTCCGCGGTTTCTCGGATCCCACCAGGCTCAAGACAATTTTTCCTGTATACACATCTTGCTACACACAACTTAATAGTAAACAAATCCTTAGTAAATCAATGATGAGCTTTTTTTTTTATTTATTACATTACACTCATCTGGGACTTCGGTGAGCTATAGCACCTCCTACCCACATATGGTTTTGTCTTAGCTACATACTTTTTTGTTCAGTAAAAAAAACAACCACTGTTGGTATAAAGTTTGTTGACTAAATTAGTAGCAGACAAGAAGCAGAAAAGTTGCTCCAGTTGATTTTTTTGATTCTGAGTTTTTGGTATATTAAGGATATTTTCTAGTGTTATGTCTGTAAGTGATAGCTTTTCTAAGTTGTCAAAATATTTTTTTCTTTCTGTGTTGTATTTTTTACAATTTAATTATGGTATACTGGATTGTTTCAGGAACTTTGCAGGTAGTACATTGGATTGTGCATGCTTTTTTTAATGAGTACAAATAGTAATTTAATCTTACAAAGCCTATTCTTAGTCGATAATATGATGATAAGAGTTTCATGGGAAATTTTAGATTTTGTATAGTTGTGATTTCTGAGTTTAGGAAGTATCTATGAGGACAGTTTATTGGTCCACTTACTTAAAGAATTTTTTTACATTATTGATTTCAAAAGTTTTTGTTATGTTTTTGAAAATATTAAAGAAATGGTGTGTTGGGGTGATGATACTGAGTGCAAGGCCTGTGAATTCAGGGCCTCGTTTTCCCATTGCAATTATGCAAATTGTAAATATATTTTTTATGTAATTTTCATTATATCCATTTCGTGTAGGCTCATCTACCACCGCAATATAAGCAGCAGGGGTAGAATCTCAAGGAGGTGACCTCGGGTTTCCATTGCCCAACTGCTCTTGCAGCTCAGGACAAGCTCTCGTCCTTGAAACCCTGAGGGCGCTAGTTGGTAACGAGAAGGCTGCATGGGAGATTTGGTTGGTGGTTTTACCTCTGAGCGGCACTTTTGTGCACACAATGGGCCAAATGGCCAGGTCACAAGAACCCCGAAGGCTAGGAAAAGGTTGGGGAAGGGGACCCATTAGAACAGCTGTTAGAAGACAGATGGTAGCCTCCCGTCAAGACCATCCAGCGTATTCTTTAACGTACACAGGTATGGCTCTCCCGCATATGGGCCACGTTTAACGTCCCATCCGACGGACGGCGGCCCTTCCAAGACCATCGTTGTCTCCTACTGACCATAGACAGGGCGGGGAGTTTTGCGGAGATCAACGCTGGCCAGCAGCCCATTGCTCAACGCTGGCCCAGCTGGGACTCGAATCTGGGAACTACAGATTGCGGGCCTGGCTCGCTACCGACTGAGCCACTCCCCGCCCTACTGCATGGAAGAATACCGAGGAATGCCAAAGGGGTGGTAGTAAGGGCTTAACAGTTGGACAGTGAGGACGTGTGACGAGATTTGCCAACGTTGGAGTTGGAAGAGTTCTGCCGGATCAAGACAGAAAGATGATGTGCGGTGGAGATTGCTCTTGAGATGAAACAAATTAAATGCTCGGATTAATTTCTCTTTTGGAACTCAAGGGATCAGCAGTAAGAGATCTCTCCTTGCATAGTGAAAGGTACAGTGATACGGCAAGCATAACTAAAGCTAGTCGAGCTTTGTGTAAATATATGTAATAAAACTGTGAATATCTCCAACATCAAAATCCTTTATTCTTTTGTTGAAAGGCTAACTCCATCAGCTCCAGCCTTTTAAGGAACTTAAGGGGAGGAAAATACTTGAAAACCGGCCGCAACTCAAACACGAATATTCAACCTCTGTAATATATCACATGGGGGTCGCCAAGGCGCATTCTGAAACTAGAAATCTCTACAAGGCCATATTGGTAAACAGGAAGTCTATTGTTACGTGTGGAAACGGAAACAAAATGCAGCTGTAGGAAATTTTCTAAATGGTAGTTTCTGAGGCCAGGTGTAGTTTTTTTTTTTGCTAGATGACGCTGGCATGAGATTTTATGTTGCCACAAGGTGGCGTTAGTAGTTTTGGGTTGTTTTACCTCTGAGCGGCACTTTTTTGTACACCATGGGCTAAATGGCCAGGTCACATGGATCCCGAAGGCTCAGAGAAGGTTGGGGGAGGGACCCACTGGAACAGCTGTTGGGTGACAGATGGTAGCCTCCCGTCAAGGCCATCCAGCGTGTTCTTTAACGTGCACAGGGTATGGCTCTCCCATACACGGGGCCACGGCTTAACGTCCCATCCGTCGGATGGGACGTCGGATGGGCGGCTTTTCCAAGCCCATCAGTGTCCCCTACTGATGGGCTTGGCCGTGGGCAGGGCGGGGAATTTTGCGGAGATAAATCTCAACGCTGACCCAGCTGGGACTCGAACCTGGGAACTACAGACTACGAGCTTGGCGCGCTACCGACTGAACCACCCCCGCCCAGTGGCGTTAGTAGAAGCCGCCCATAGCTTGTCTCTGATTTCTCTGATGCTGGCCCAAAACAACGACCTTGCAGCGGCTTTCAAGGTTGGCGCTTCCACTAACCCTTCAAGTGATAACCCTCGCCTTGAGCCGATACCCTCGCTATTACCCAGATCGTATCTTTCTTTCCACGAATGCGATGACCCACTGCAGAACAACGGTGTTTTCACTGCCAAGGTTAAAGTCGTCTCTCCCATCTTTGAGTCGAACAATGGTGCTGCTAGGTGCTCGACCCAATCAATGACGTGTTCGTCGAGGTTTTGACCGCGCTGTGGAAGGTGCTCACGCTCCAGCAACTCTGACGCAACCTCTTAACATCACTTAACAATGAGAAGAGACTGAGTATCCCGTGCGGGAGGCATTGTTTGTGCGCGAGGGCTTCCGGTCAGATGTTGCGTGCAACAGAACAAGCGTGCCAACAGGGATGAGGCTGCACAAAAGGCAGACAACAAAATAAAGTTCCCTTTCTTCTGTCTCATAATGCGGCTCCGCAGAAAACTTGAGTTAAGAGCGTTCCGCATCACTTCCTTTTAAGAGTGGCTGAGCTTGATTCGAAATAACTCCATTGAGCTCATCTTAGCAGTTCTAAAAGTTATGAATCATTTAATTGCTGGCTTAATTCTAATCACGAACAATAAGGTTGGAATACTAATCATTTGTTTATATATGCATTTGTTTTGCTTCTTTGTATGCAAAATCAAGCTCATAAATCAGCTCGACTGGTCGCAATTAAACAGCTAAATCTGTATGTTGCTAGAGGGGGTGCTGTAGTTGGGTTGTTTTACCTCTGAGCGGCACTTTTTTGCACACCATGGGCTAAATGGCCAGGTCACATGGACCCCGAAGGCTCAGAGAAGGTTGGGGAGGGGACCCACTGGAACAGCTGTTGGGAGACAGATGGTAGCCTCCCGTCAAGGCCATCCAGCGTTTTCTTTAACGTTGGGTTGTTTTACCTCTGAACGGCACTGGGGCGAGGGTGGCTCAGTCGCTAGCGCGCCAGGCTCGTAATCTGTAGTTCCCAGGTTCGAGTCCCAGCTGGGTCAGCGTTGAGATTTATCTCCGCAAAATTCCCCGCCCTGCCCGCGGTCAGTAGGGGACACCGATGGGCTTGGAAAGGCCGCCGTCCGTCGGATGGGACGTTAAGCTGTGGCCCCGTGTGCAGGAGAGACATACCCTGTGCACGTTAAAGAACACGCTGGATGGCCTTGACGGGAGGCTACCATCTGTCTCCCAACAGCTGTTCCAGTGGGTCCCCTCCCCCAACCTTCTCTGAGCCTTCGGGGTCCATGTGACCTGGCCATTTAGCCCATTGTGTGCAAAAAAGAGCCGCTCAGAGGTAAAACAACCCAACCCTGAGCGACACTTTTTTGCACACCATGGGCTAAATGGCCAGGCAACAAGGACCCCGAAGGTTCAGAGAAGGGTGGGGGAGGGGACCCACTGGAACAGCTGTTGGGAGACAGATGGTAGCCTCCCGTCAAGGCCATCCATCGTGTTCTTTAACGTTGGGTTGTTTTACTTCTGAGCGGCACTTTTTTTCACACCATGGGCTAAATGGCCAGGTCACATGGACCCCGAAGGCTCAGAGAAGGTTGGGGGAGGGGACCCACTGGAACAGCTGTTGGGAGACAGATGGTAGCCTCCCGTCAGGGCCATCCAGCGTGTTCTTTAACGTTGGGTTGTTTCACCTCTGAGCGGCACTTTTTTGCACACCATGGGCTAAATGGCCAGGTCACATGGACCCCGAAGGCTCAGAGAAGGTTGGGGGAGGGGACCCACTGGAACAGCTGTTGGGAGACAGATGGTAGCCTCCCGTCAAGGCCATCCAGCGTGTTCTTTAACGTTAGGTTGTTTTACCTCTGAGCGGCACTTTTTTGCACACCATGGGCTAAATGGTCAGGCCACAAGGACCCCGAAGGTTCAGAGAAGGTTGGGGGTGGGGACCCACTGGAACAGTTGTTGGGAGACAGATGGTAGCCTCCCGTCAAGGCCATTTAGCGTGTTGTTTAACGTTGGGTTGTTTTACCTCTGAGCGGCACTTTTTTGCACACCATGGGCTAAATGGCCAGGCCATAAGGACCCCGAAGGTTGAGAGAAGGTTGGGGGAGGGGACCCACTGGAACAGCTGTTGGCAGACAGATGGTAGCCTCCCGTCAAGGCCATCCAGCGTGTTCTTTAACGTTGGGTTGTTTTACCTCTGAGCGGCACTTTTTTGCACACTATGGGCTATATGGCCAGGTCACAAGGACCCCGAAGGCTCAGAGAAGGTTGGGGGAGGGGACCCACTGGAACAGCTGTTGGGAGACAGGTGGTAGCCTCCCGTCAAGGCCATCCAGCGTGTTCTTTAACGTGCACAGGGTATGGCTCTTTCGCACACGGGGCCCCGGCTTAACGTCCCATCCGACGGACGGCGGCCTTTCCAAGCCCATCGGTGTCCCCTACTGACCGTGGGCAGGGCGGGGAATTTTGCGGAAATAAATCTCAACGCCGACCCAGCTGGGACTCGAACCTGGGAACTACAGATTACGAGCCTGGCGCGCTACCGACTGAGCCACCCCCCCCTCCCCAGATTTTGTTTAGAGTGAGTAGAGACTGACTGATTAGAATGCTAGTTTAAACATAACCAAATGGAGCACCTTTGTTTTACACTTATTTGAGAGCGTAGTTTGATTGATCTAAGCAATTATTTCTTGATTATAAATAAAATCACCGTAACAGCGAAAGGTCTATTTTGGTTTTGATCCTCCTCAAAACTGTTTTTTTTTCTGAAGTTTCCAATAGAGTTTACCAGCATATTTTACTATTTGAACTGTCAGTGTTGACATTGTACATAAACCCCCTGGGGATGTATGCAGTTTTAATTTAGAGATAGCCAATAAATCTTCGGAATGTGATATAGGGTCATCATTAAAGCCAGTAATGCATCTATCTTCATTAAAAAAAATGGGAGCAGAAGTAATCACATTATTTAAAACATCTCTGAAATGCTCAGCCCACCTAGCCACACAGAATCCTCACCTCCAACCACCTTGCCATGTTTATCCCTCAATACCTATATACCTGTCTGTTTCTTCCCACATAAAACAGTAACAATCTGGTACAGTCGCTCAAAAAAGTATCCGAACACTATGGTGATTACAGAATTCAGAAAAAATATCTGACAACGATTTTTTTTTTAAAATTGGTGATCTGGCAACCTTCGTGTCACGTGATCAGATCACCAATTTCTAAAAAAAATCGTTGCCAGATATTTTTTCTGAATTCTGTAATCACCATAGTGTTTCGATACTTTTTTGAGCGACTGTACAACCACCTGCTGTTGTGCTGTCTGCTCCCTCTGCTTTGTCAGTCAAGGTATCAAACCAAAGATTCTTATTAGCTGTTAACTGATCCTTTACTCGTTTATTAAGCTCGTTGTAATGCCTTCTGTTAGGACTAGTAGGATGTTGATTGAAATTAATCCTGCATTACCTACTTTCAGAAATAAGTCCCATAGCCTTATCACTCAAATAATCTTGTTTCCTCTGTTCCCTTTTACCCAAAAGAGTACTGTTGGTTTCAAGAAAAGCCTGTTTAAACTGATCCCATTCCTTCTCGACTTCAGCAGTAAGCAAACCACAATTGTCATAATGACTAAGTAGTCTATCATGGTATGCTTTGGCTATATCTGGATCTTTCAGATTGTGCTAAGGTTAAGAAAATTGGTTGAAGCCAATTTTCTTAACCTTAGCACAACATTTTTTAAGCTTCAGCTGCAAGACACTTTTGACCAGGACCAATTTCAGCTCCCCTGTATGATCTGGTATTCCTAACCGAACTAGCCCATTTGCTATTAATTAAAATACAATCTATCATATTCCTGTGCAACCCATCAGGTGTTTGCAGTATGTGTTAGTTATTCGTAAACCATTAAGTTTACTTACCTGTAGGAGACGTTCCCCATTGCCATTGGAACTATCAATGCCAAAGGGACCTAAAACTCCTGTCCAAAGATCAGAGTCAGTACCAACTTTAGCATCGAAGTCACCTAGCACAAGAGAAATATCTCCTTTCTTCACAGAATTCAAAATATCCTGAAGCTGGCTGAAAAACGTATCCTTCTCGTTCTCATCAGAGTTCTCTGTGGGGTCATAACAACAGATGACATTCAAGCATTTCATTTTTGTCTGAAATTTTGCTGTAAGAAATCTTTTATTAATGCAGGGGTACGTCAGTTACAAACCCATTTCCAGAGGGTACGTGAAGCATAGAAGGTTGAGAATCACTGATCTAGAAGAATCCCACAGGCTCAAGTCGCTCTACCAATTAATGCCTTAGGCAACTCAGTTTTATGCAAATGGGTTTACGTGTTACAAGCTGATTATCTGGAAGCAAAAAGCGTAAACTTCCATTTTCGTGACGCGGCCATTTTCTGCTTGGAATACGAGTCCAGTTAGCCAACTTCTGATCACTTAAAGCGTTGCATTTGTCTCTGATATGGTTCACCAAAGACCTTCA